>OY992876.1:13868533-14119207 GCA_963921405.1 Cepaea hortensis
ATAAGCGGCGACTTTATTCTTAGGCGATATGATCACATACGGCATTTTTTTTTTTCGCTCGCTTGCTTTGAACTCAAGCGTAGTCCATACACACTATTTATAGTAGTGATGGACTGAATCTTGGCGTGGATTAGCTTTCCCTATTAACAGTGTCCCTCGACATCAGGCGAACCCACTCCGACTTCAGAGGTATTCACAGGTATTCAATGGTGCCTTTCTGTGAAATTTGCACGCACATATATACATGGTGTTTATGAAGTCTCACTACACTTAGTATGTATAACAGCTTTTGTTGGACATTTCCGTTTGGGTAGCCGATTTAGTGTCAAGCCAATCGGTGAATTAGGGTATACCTACTTGTAATTTATGTCCTCAAGTCAAGGACGAGAAGACAACATTTTAGTCCAGCTGTCCGGTATAGGGGTTGAACCCATAACCTCGGCATCAGCACACCGGATGTTTAAGAACAAGCGTTCTTACCCATTCGCTGACCATGCTGACCTGCATCCGGCATTTAATTGTCCTATTCGATGTTGTGTGCTAGTTACCGTGGCTAAATGGTTACACCGCCTTCCTCGCGCTACGAAGGTTGTAGGTTCGATTCTCGGTCACGTCGTTTGGTTCATGAGTGCAATTTTCTCGGAGACTTCTGGGGGTCATCGCTTTAGCTACAGAGTTCGTGATTTGTGCGACGCTTTCGACAGGTCGCCTGCGCAAAGAGACCGAGCAATGTAGGATAAACCCCGGTGCATTGGAGTCGATTCTCTTTTCTTTTAAACCCTTTTATTCTCTGTTGTGTTGTCTGGAGTGTGATCTTTCGCATTGATTTACTTTATTTGACTTCTTTTTCAAGGCTGTCGCAAACGCCATTTTGGTGAGGACGTCATGTGGTTCAGTTCAAGGCTCAAATGAAGAGGGTGCCTACGTTTTTCGGGGAATACCTTATGCCACTCCACCAACCGGATCTCTGAGGTGGAAACCACCAGTTTCCATAGACGCCGACAGAAGCGCCTCCTGCAGACATCTCTTCAACGCAACACACTACGGTAACATATGTCTGCAACCCAAGTTCAACAATCCGTCTGAAGTAGACGGCAGTGAGAACTGTCTGTTCTTGAACATATGGACGCCATCTTTAAATCCCAACTCCCTACTTCCGGTCATGGTGTGGTTTCACTCAGGGGGACTTGGTTTACGGCTCGGGCCATATGGCAGGCATGTCTCCAACTGCCCAAGTTGCCGTGGAAACCAATACTGTCTATGTCAGTTTTAATTATAGACTTGGTGTTTTCGGATTTCTAGCTGTGCATGTGTTGAGAGAGGAGTCCGGCGGTGCAGCGGGGAATTATGGCTTTATGGATCAGCAAATCCTTCTCAAGTGGGTGAAGAATAATATTCGGCAGTTTGGTGGAGACGAAAACAAGGTAATATAAGTTGTTGTTGTTGTTGTTGTTGTTGTTGTTGTTGTTGTTGTTGTTGTTGTTGTTGTTGTATTTATATCTGTAATATCCTGCTCAGTCCTTCAATGTTATAATTAGGATATATAATGCTTTTATTGCCTCCGATAAATGACTTCTTGTATGGTTTGTTTATTCAAATATTTATTTGTTTCCGATGACAATTATAATGGGGCAAATATTCCGCCCGGGAGCAAGCGCGGCAGGAGGCTTTTGATCATCGAAAGCGTCCTCCCCTCTCCCTTTTTTCGCCGAATGTTTCGGCCCTTTTACCTTTCTGACCATCTCAGGCTGTGGACCCGTCTGGGTCACGACTCCCGGTCGTGTGTCTCCTGTTGTAAATATTCACCATCGAGACGTTTGCTATCGTGCATTTCCCATAAGTGTGTCTACCCAGAAGCCATCCCACCATCGAAGCGCAAATACTGGGCATCCGGTGCACCGTAGCTGACCGCGGGAACGCCATCTTCTTTCCCCGGCAGTTGGCCTCAGTCTTCACCTCCGCCTCCGTTGCTAGTTATGACTCAGTCAGTAGAAGTCGTTGGTGATGTTATTAGTTTGCGCCGGAAAGTCAACATGAGGATTTTAATTTTAAAAAAATAAGTTGCATGTCCTTCACAGGACTTAGGAGTCAACCCCAGCATTTTGGCTGTTCGTGATTCCTGGGCAAGTTTTTACGTTCAGTAGTTTGCCATTGCTTTCTGAACGACCGACACCTATACCTTTTTCTAAAACACCAGCACCGCTGTGTTTCGAACCTGGGTATACGGGATTACGATTCGCGTCCGTAACGCCTTCACCACGGAGCGCGATCTTAATACTGTATTTATTTTACTGAATGTGCTGTTCATTTATTGCTGTGCTATTAAACAGGTGCTTGATAAAATTCGCAGGCCTATGCTAGGATTTCGAACCAGGTATCTTCTGAGCTTGAGATGACACAAAGCTCTCAGTCACGCCAGATCCCGAACCCCTTCAAAGAATGAGAGACAGCCTCTGAGAGGAATTATCGTTACCGACGGCGTTACTTTACAATGTGAAGAAAAACTACTCCTGCAATAATATGTATGACATGTGCGATGATGATATATACACATATGCATTATTGTCGTGTACGGAGCTCGTGTACTGTGATGTTCGTTATGTGCTCTGTGACATGATACTGGAGCACGTGTGGAGCTTGGGCACTGCGACGAGACCGTGTATCTTCATTACAGGACACGCGGGTGTTGTAGGCAATGGAAGAGCGGATACGCTGGCTGGTGTTGCTACTATAACGGGGTCAACCAAAGGATCAACTAGTGTATCAACCAATGAATCAACCAATGTATCAACCAATGGATCAACCAATGGATCAACCAATGTATCAACCAATGTATTAGCCAATGTATCAACAAATTTATCAACCAATACGTCAAAAGCTGTATTAACCAATGGATCAATGGATCAACCAATGTAACAACCAATGTACCAACCAATGGATCAGTCAATGTATTAACCCAATGGATCAGTCAATGTATTTATTAATCGATGTATTATCAACCAATGAATCAACTAATGTATCAACCAAAGGATCAGTCAATGTATCAACTAATGTATCAACCGTTGTATCAACCAAAGGATCAGCCAATGGATCAACCAATGTATCAACCAGTGTATCGACCAAAGGATCAGCCAATGGATCAACCAATGTATCAACCAGTGGATAAACCAATGGATAAACCAGTGGATAAACCAATGGATAAACCAATGGATAAACCAGTGGATAAACCAATGGATAAACCAGTGGATAAACCAATGGATAAACCAATGGATCAATCAATGTATCGACCAATGGATAAACCAATGGATAAACCAGTGGATAAAGCAGTGGATAAACCAATGGATAAACCAGTCGATAAACCAATGGATAAACCAGTGGATAAACCAGTGGATCAACCAGTGGATAAACCAGTGGATCAACCAGTGGATAAACCAATGGATAAACCAATGTATCAACCAATGGATAAACCAATGGATAAACCAGTGGATAAACCAATGGATAAACCAATGGATCAATCAATGTATCGACCAATGTATCAACCAATGTATCGACCAATGGATAAACCAATGGATAAAACAGTGGATAAACCAGTGGATAAACCAATGGATAAACCAGTGGATAAACCAGTGGATAAACCAATGGATAAACCTGTGGATAAACCAATGGATAAACCAGTGGATAAACCAATGGATAAACCAGTGGATCAATCAATGTATCGACCAATGTATCAACCAGTGTATCGAACAATGGATCAATCAATGGATAAACCAGTGGATAAACCAGTGGATAAACCAATGGATAAACCAGTGGATAAACCAATGGATAAACCAGTGGATAAACCAGTGGATAAACCAATGGATAAACCAGTGGATAAACCAGTGGATAAACCAATGGATAAACCAGTGGATAAACCAGTGGATAAACCAATGGATCAATCAATGTATCGACCAATGTATCAACCAATGTATCGACCAATGGATCAACCAACATATCAACCAATGCGCCAACCAATGTATCATAATCATGATTCATAATCAATGAATCAATCAATGAATCAACCAACGTATCAACCAATGTATCAACCAAGAAGTTCCAGCTCCCGTGACTAGCGCCATTCCTTTAATTACCTCCGCGATTTTTTAGCAGTTTTGTCTAGGATCATGTAAATTCCCTACCGGTTTGCTGGACCCTTACTAGGTTCCTTCCTGGCCGGCTTGACAGACAATAGTTTGTTACATTGTGCTCTTTAAAAAACAAAATGGCATAAACCTCTTCATAGCACAAAATCTGGACTGGATTGTAGAGACCATGTATTGCCCATGCAGCATGATTCCTCTTTCGGCCTGTCTAGTTTACTCCTGAGGGACGGTACCACTAGTAGACCTGGAACAAGACAAGCTGCAGAAGCAATGCTCTAACTATTCGCCTGTCGGAGCTCCAATCCTAGACCAGTTGTCTACCAAGCTTAGGAACTGGTCTGCCTTGCTATGTCATTTAATCTTTAGGTTCTATTTCTAGTAGGTTACTAATATACAACTGATACATGTCCTGTTCATGAAACAACGCAGGTGACCATATTTGGACATGGCTCTGGAGCGACGTCTGTTCTGGCCATGCTTATGTCCCCTGGTAGCAAAGGACTCTTCAACCAGGCGTGGCTGACAAATCCTTTAGCAGTCATCAACAAGACTTTGGGTAAGCAACAGTTTCGCTCGTTTAGTCTCGTGGATTCATTTACTAGAGGAGTGTTACCGAACACAGCAGCGAGAGTGTATATTGTGTGTCAGGGCCGTGCCTTGCTATGATACAGAGAGGCGGCCGCATCAGGCGGCACCGTAAGGGAGCGGCATAAGCAGAGGAATTTAAATACAATTTGAACCATTCAATAATTTAAAGTCTTTACGAAGCACTTTAAAGTGTGTGTGTGTGTGGGGGGGGGGGGGGGCAATTCGAAATCTTGCATCATACTTAGAAAATCTATCGCACAGTCCTGCAGTGAGTGACTGCTTGACCGCTTAATTCAGCGTCCGTCGTGAACCTCCTACTCCACTTGCAAGTGGACATCCTAGAAACAATGCTATATCACAGTATTCTGGCTTAGAGTGTAGGGATCAATGCTCTTACACAATCCGGTTCCAAATTCCAAATAATCTTATAGCCCACGCCATGTGACGTTGGTAATCTGTCTATACAAGACCTCATCATTGGTCATCATCATTCTTGATGGACAAACAACAGATTTTCTATTTACAACTCAACGCGAAGCCGTTCTATCTTTAGTTATCTTCTATTTACAACTCAACGCGAAGCCGTTCTATCTTTAATTATCTTCTATTTACAACTCAACGCGAAGCCGTCCTATCTTTTGTTATCTTCTAACACCCTCATTCCCCCCTCCCACCCCACCACCCCGCTCTCCCCCTTATTATTCAACACACTTGTGCATGCGTAGTACTAACATTTTCGTTGTCACTTTTAGAGATTCTCGGATGAACTGAGATAAGTCGGCGATCTAGACTCCCAGCGGCTTTCTCAGCATTCTAGAAGAGCCTTCTGTCCTCTTGGATGGCTGGGTTATTTTTCTTTTCTTATCCTTAGATGTGTTCATGTTTGCGTGGGTTCTTCAGCTTCAGTTTTCTACTGGACCATTCCCATCCTATCATCCTTAATCGCCTGTTACGACACGTATGGTAGGTTACAATGTTACTCTTCTATGTTTCCCTTGAAGCCCCAGTAACACACAGGTGTGTACATTTATAATATTTTCCCCGTTCGCACGCTTTGAACTCAAGCGTAGTCCATACACTTCTAGTGCACTGGACTGATGTTTGCGTGTGGATTCGCTTTCCCAATTACCAGTGTCCCTCGCTATCAGGTGAACCCACTCCGACTTCTGGGGAACTTGTAATAAGTCAAGAACGAGAAGTCAACATATTGTCCAACTAACCGATATAGGGATGAACCCGCCACCTCGGCATCAGCACACCGGAAGTTTAAGAGGGAGCGGTCTTATCCATTCGGCCATGCTGACCTGTATGTTTCTAGTGAATTGTTATTTCGTTTATCTTATGAACAAGACTGCAATAAAGCTGCCGCGGGTATAAAATATGTAAGGGGCGCAATACATGTAACATGTAACCAGAACTTCATCATTATTATGTCCCCTGGAGACTGGTGTAGCGATTCAGGCTGCCCCACAAATCTCGGGACTGGGTGTTACGGATCAGTTCTGTTGACGGCATAGCTCCGTGGCAATATCCCGGTCCAGAAGCATTGGAGAATATCGTGACAACTTGAAAGATCAATGGGAAAAGAGGCTGAGGCAGACCAAAGGAAATTACGCTGGATCAACTGAGACGGTGACATTGTGGAATATCAGCAATAGAGTTGATCCAGAACACCAAACACTGAGATTTGTGGAGAGACATGAGCGCCTACACCAGCTGGCGTGAGACATGGTGATGATGAACATCTAAACAGTATATCTAATTTGTCTCCCATCTAACAGATGAAGCTTGCAGAGACAACAGATTCTTCATGAGGGATTCAGGGTGCGACAGTACCCAGTGTCTGCGTCAACAGTCAGCAGAGGCAGTGTCCAGACTATCGCCGTGGTCAGTTCAGCCGCACTGGACTCTAGACCAGCTGTTTGCAACGGTCAAAAGCGGTCAGATCAGAAATGGCTTACCTATTTTTGATGGTAAGTGTGCAATATTGTTTTTGCATACCACTAGAGTGTTGGTGTTCAGATGGTAAGCATGCACTATTGTTATATATATATATATATATATATATATATATATATATATATATATATATATATATGAGAGAGAGAGAGAGAGAGAGAGAGAGAGAGAGAGAGAGAGAGAGAGAGAGAGAGAGAGACTGGAGGTTACCGAGTAGGATCAATCTGGAGAGAAAACAAGAAAGAGCGCTAGTAAGCATCTAAGCAGAGAGGAGTTTAGCAAATACGGATGCAGAGAAGTATTATATAAATAAGGAGGCGAAGAAGACTATGTAAATATACTAATACTATAGGAACGCTTAGAAGTAGTAGATAAATATAGAGGAGGAGAAATTCAAGATATATGAAGCAAAGAAGTATATAGAGATACGTAGGAAAGCAGAGAAGTATGCGGAGATAAATTCCGAGGTGAGAACAGAGAAATTGGTACTAGGAGACTGAGCGTAGAGCGCCTGATTGAAAATTCAGCATGAAGTACACATCAAAACAAGAGAAATGAATTCGCAGCTATTGATTTGCGCTCCTAGATACAAAGAAAAGAGGTAGAGACGAAACACTAGACAATGTAAACATTAAAAGCGATTTGCACACCGAGATTCGAAGCCGCCGCTTTCAAATAACGACAAATCCCCTCTGAAGTAACAAGAGTACTTCGACGCATGGCCCTCTAAAGCTTTAAATTGTTATATTGTCTGTCCTGTACGACCGCTGATCCCTATTTAACACCTTTGCTTCTACGAGTGCCAGTCAATATCTCTGAATTCATATCCCGTGCTATCTCATTGGTCTTAAGTGTAATACAATGAATATTTCCCTGTGATAAACATAAAAATATGAGGCTTGAACCAATACATAATAGACCCCAAGGCTTGTCATCAGGTCCTTTACTTGTACGATGCTGTCGCGTGTTTGTCATCTTCAGCATGACTACTAAATTATCCTCGTACTAGAATAAGATTCGTACCCTCCCAATTCGAATTTAAATTAATAAATTAGGAAGAACTTGGAGAGCTTGGAGGCAACAGAGATGTGGTTCCTGGGACGAATGTTCCGAATTCCTTGAAATTCCAGAGTAATTAACGACGATTGCCTGAAAGGGGCTAATGAAACTAGAAATTATATACAACAGTAAGAAAGATACAAACAGCTTTATTTCGTCATGTGATCAGAAGAGAGGTAGTGGAAAACATCTTGACAACAGTAAAGATCGAAGGGAAGGGAGGCAGAGGCAGACCAAGAGAAATGATGCTGGATGGATTGAGACGGTGGCATGGAGGAATATCATCAGTAGAGTTGATCCAGAAAACCAAGGACCGAGATCTGTGGAGCGTCATGAACGCCTACGCCAGCTGTCTTAGCACTTGCTGATGATGATGATGATGATGATGATGATGATGATGATGATGATGATGATGATGATGATGATGATGATCCTCCCAATTGCGCTCCTCTACCCGAAGCCGTTTTCACAATGTCTACTGTTACACGGTAGCTCAGTCATATCTAAGACCTGACAAATATTGACTGTGTAACGAACATGCTTTCCGGCATGGCACATGATTGATTGATTGATTGATTGATTGATTGAACGAACATTCTATTAAATTTTTCATGTCCTTTGTAGGACGTTGTGATGAACCCCTTGGCGGTTTTCTTGGCAATTCTACGTTCAGTAGTTTGCCATGGCTTTCTGTACGAGAAGTCGACGTGTAAGTCCAGCTGACTACATTCTGTTAACTTGTTTCCCGTTTTTACAGGTCGTGTGTTGGAACTGCCGCCTTCAATGTCCAGACCTGGTGACCATACTGTGCCTGTTGTGTTTGGTGAGTTTCCTGGGCAAGGTTTTATGACGTAATTAGTAATGAGGTAAGCAGACAAGCCGAAAAGCATCTAATGGCAGTGGAAACGTTTCTGAGAAAAATGCAAAGAATTACAATGGACGGGCAGAAAAACTAATGAGCCACATCTTAGAAGAATAAATGTAAACCGTACACTGATTGGAGAAATTAGACATTGACAGTCATGGTTCTTTGTCTACATTATGAAGATAATTAAACTTTAAAAAATAGCAAGAGGAAGGTAACATTGATAAATGCCTCGATGGTTTGGCCACATGGCGTGACCGGGACAAGATTACAGAGCTAATTCAAGACTGGTGGTCCTCTCAGACAGCAAAACATGATTACCCGCGCGTATCGGTATGGCACTTGATGACGATGGTTCACGAAAGTATGTGACTGTTTCATAACATATGTAGAGACGCATATGGCCCATGCAGTCACAATGAGCACGGTAAAAATAGCAACTTTTCGGGGATTTTCCGAATCTCCTCTTTTTGCTCTGGCGTATTTCGTGAGAGGTCCCGAAGAAGAGGTTAGGAAAATTGTCGAAACGTTGCTGTTTTCATTGCGATTTCAAAAGCCGGAATCTTCTTTGCATATTTAAGAACGTGTTTACGTCGACTTTATATATGTTTGTTGAGTGTCAGAAAACAGTGCAAGTATCTTACACGATATGAAAAAAAAAAAAAAAGATAAACGTCACACAGACACACGCCCGCGTAGGAATACACAATTGCACATATACAAAGCACACAAAAGTATACCTCGGGGAGGGAGGGGGGGGGAGTTACAGGAGACAGAAACATCGATAAAAATAACGAGGGAACTTAGAGCAGAAATTATGAAAGGCAAAAAAAGAGTATTAAAAATAAAGGTTTTAAACGTAAACGTAATTTAATACACAGTTATAGCAATTGTTGGACAACATCTGAGATACAGAAATAGCAATTAGTAGACAATTCATAAAAACAGACACGGCAATTATTAGACAATCTCTGAAATGCAGACAGTGTAACTGATGGGCAACCCCTGGGGTACAATCAAAGTAATTGTTGAACAGCCCCCGAGACACAGACATGGCAGTTGTTGAACAATCCCTGAGACACAGACGCAGTAATTGTTGTAAAAGGATGTGTTTCTACTAGCTAAACTGTCATGTGTTTGTTCTTCATGTGTTTGTTTGTTCATCTGAGTAATCTTTAATTTATTTATTTACCTTTGTTCAGTTAGTCATTAGTTAATTTATTCATCTCTTTAAAATACTCATTTACATTATTTCAGTTTTTCATTAGTTCTTTTTTCGTCTGAATATTATTTAATTGACACACATACATTAGTTCAGCTCTTCATGCGTTCATTTATTCGTCTGTATATTCTTTAATTAATTAAATTATTTATGAGTTTATCCCCTTATTATTTAGTGTTATATTGACGTTCTAGTTCAGTGTTTCCCAACCTTTTTTGTGCCATGCCCCACTTAAGCCTTTCTAAAATTCATATTGCCCCCCTCCCCCGCCCCACGCCCCACCCCTCAACATATACATTATTTTTAATATTCAAAAATTGAAATGTTCACTAAAGAAACTTGAATGATAGGTTTTAGGAAGAAATCACTAGGTAATTATTGAGCAAACACAGTAAGTAAATTTTCAAAACATATAATGGAGAACTGAAATTCAAGTACAACATAATTTTAATGAAAGATTTTTCTATATTATTTTAATTATTAGTAATTATTTATTATTTAAATTTAGTGAGATCCTTGCGCTTGATGCTTGCTGCAAAGAGATCTTATGTCAGGTTCCAATTTAGTTAACTTCAGCCTCAAGCCTCCCCGTTTTGTTATATTCAGCCGATTTCTTCCATTTTCGAATTGCCCCCCTTAACAGTCAAATTGCCCCCCTGTGGGGGCGTGAGCCCCACGTTGGGAAACACTGTTCTAGTTTATTTCATTATGGTTCCATGTGTATATGTATTCCTATGTGCTTCCCAGGTTCCACATACTTCGACATGAGCGGCCTCAATATAGAACCGGATATGGTCAATTTGACTTTCGACATATACAATATGACCTGGGATGCATACAACCATCTGCTAGATCAACACCTGGAGAGTTTGGGTTTGGACTCAGCATACCGGATCAAGTCATTCTATTCAAACAAGCGCCTGCAGGATCACACACAGCCCACAGAGTTACCACCGATAGCAATCGTGCAGTTTTCGCACCTCCTTGGCGACATCAAAAACGTGTGTCCAACGAAGGTGCTCTCTAACGCGTTTGTGCAGGCTTATTCAAACACGTCAGCAGTGTATATGTACGTGGCTGACATCTTTCCTTCCTGCAACCTGCAGATCTCTTGCCGGGAAAAGAGCTGGTTCGTTGGCTGGGATGTTGTGGCGTTCTTCGGTACTTTTGAAGACCTGGAGTTGGAGGTAGGGCAAGCGGAGTTGAACTTTCAGAACATTCTTAGGGAGGAGATTATGAGCTTTGTTAAGTCGGGTCAGCCTGATGCAGTTCGTTGGAAGACAGCTGATGTGAATGTTGGAGTTATTGGTCGTGATGTGACTGTTACTCCCGTGGCATCTGGTGGCTTTACTCAATGTGATCTGTGGAAGCAGTATGGATTCTTTAACTACACATGGGAGAGAGTTTTGTAACGGTCAAGAACAAACGTAGCTGATTCAGTGTCAAACAAAAAGTACGCTTGGACCAAACATGGAACAAAATCGAATGAACAAGTATTATAATGTACATTTCCGGTCACTGAGCATGGAAATTGCGGGAGATACCAGGAAACATAACAAATGACACAATGACCCTAGTATGGCGATAAATCGTCCTTCTGTCCAAATGGGAGGTCATATTTTGAGATATATTATACCTCTTCACTGAATCAGTTAAAATTATGGTGCTAGTGGCTTTCCCTGGCCTCCATCGAAGAGTTGTGTGGGCTGCAGTGCCAACTTCCTTTCCTTCAATCAGCAGTGCTCAGACCAGGTTCGTTTATATAGCCACTGTGGATGGACATACAACTTTGCATAAGCAGGGAATCAATCAACTAATCAGGTGCCGTCTCCACCAGCGAATATTGTGAAACAATAGATTTGATACATGTCATGGCGACGTGTCACTTTGCGTTAATTATGGAGCTTGAAATAATCAAACTTCACTCGTTATAAACTCATTATCATACAAGTTAATTTATAGAAACCAGAATAAGAGAGAAACAAACCTGCTGCCTTGAAGGTAGACTTGGGACAGTCAAAGCAAACTCGAAAAAATGCTTGTCGAAGTCAGAGGTACTGAGCCACAGGCTTGAGGAAACTGCAATGTTACTCGCTCAATGATGTCACATATTTTGTGGTTTGGCTACTTCCAAGCAAACGTTAAATTACATCAATCATTATACATTTCACTTTCACCTTCGCCTTTAATTTGTTCTGTAATTTCTTTTCAGCTTGACATTTCAATGAAAGTCGATATTTATATTCATCTACACATTTAATGTAAATCTCCACATATATCTTTCTATTGACATTTAAATAGACTTTCGTTCTTATGTCAGCTGTAATTTGTCACATATTTGCCATTGTATATTTTGTATTCAGCCTCCTCATTTACACAGATCTCATCGTTTGTGTAAGCGTCAACATTTATGACAGCCGCCTCATAAATGTGTCTCCCCATTTATGCAAGTTGCTACATTTATGACAGCTTTCTCATTTATATCACCATCACGTGCCGGTCGATGCACATAGACGGTCATAATGCACCATCTCACTCAATCACCAATCTTGGATCACGTCTATTTTCTTGTCCTTATTATTTAATTATCTTTCTGCCTTTCCCGTGCTCTTTCCCCAACAATTTTGCCAGTTGTCACAAAAATTTTTTTCAGTTTATTTCTCTCCATCATGTGTCCACAAAATCTCTACTGTTTACGTCTAATTTCTATAACCAGTTCATGATTTTCGTTTGTAGAACTCTCTCATTCGTTGTTCTGTCTGTCCATGGAATTCTTTGCATGTTCCTCAGAAACCACACTTCCACTGTCTTGAGATGTTTCTCAGCTTCTCTGTTTATTGTCCATGTTCCACGAGTATATAACAGGTAGGTTCTATATAGCACTTCATCACTCTTTTTCTCACCGTAGTTGGCAGCTTGTTAATGGTCTGTTTGTTTTCCGTCTTGCTAAAATCTACATTTGCCATAGCTATATCATTTGCATAGGTCTTCCATGTATACACTCTACCACATTTAAGACAGCCGTCGCATTTATGAGTGCGTTCGAACTACCTTTATCATTTTTACACATAAACGATGCCAGTGTATACGTTTATATACCCCGACATTTATACTAATATTTACATTTATAATACCCTGCACGTTTATATCAGAGTGCATACTTATTCTCCCAGTTTTACTCGGAATCATGTTAGACTTATTCAGTATTTTTTATTGTGTTATTTCACCTCTGCACAGTTCTGCTCATTGAAATAGTTTTGTTGTTGTTGTTGTTGTTGTTGTTGTTGTTGTTGTTGTTGTTGTTGTTGTTGTTGTTGTTGTTGTTGATCTTGTTGCTACACGAGAGAGAGAGGGGGTAGAGATAAAGAGAGATAGGGAGAGAGAGAGCGAGACGGATAGAACGAATGAATATATACCTCCACGTTTATACTAATATTTACATTTATAATACCCTGCACGTTTACATCTGAGTGCATACTTATTCTCACAGTAGATAGACAGACAGGATCATCGAGAGGGCCTTTTCAACAAATATTTATGAACAGACCAAGGGACGACAGCGGCTGAGAGATAGACAGATAGTTGGATTGGTCGATATGTAGGTAAGTAGGCAGGCAGAGAGAGAGAGAGAGAGAGAGAGAGAGAGAGAGAGAGAGAGAGAGAGACTTACAGAAACAGTAAAGGGGACAAATGAGTATATCGCAAGAAATAGCAATGGAGACAAATGAGTATATCGCAAAATCAAATCAAATCAAATCAACTTTATTAGGGTTACAAATTGGGCTCTGAGGCCCGTCTTACATTCGGCCCTCAAAATCACTCATCTTTCATTCATCAAGAGCATTATACATTTACATAGGAAGAAAAATAAACATTGTGAAATGAATGTTGTAAACATAAACAAGGCAAATTACCATGTTATGAGGCCCATCTCCCACCTACCCATACATCACCCCACCCACACACACACACCCCCACCTACCCACACACACGCACACAAAGGGACACATACATACCCCACCATCCGACCCATCCCCCTTCCGCACATCCCCCACCCACACACTCTCCCCTCACCTGTTCCCCCAACCAAAACACACTCGCCAGCCACAAACATTCCCCCACCAACCCACGCATCCCACGCCCACCCACATACACATCCTAACCCACACATCCTCTCCCCATCCCACCTCAAACCACCCATCCCCCAGCCACATCTCCATTGACCACATATTCACCACCCACGCACACAATCCTCCACCAACCCACACATTGCACATCCACTCACACATCCCTAAACCATACACACACATCCCCACCAACTGACATCTCCCTACCCCCCCCCCCCCACACACACATCTCCCTAACCACCCATACATCCCCAATCCACTCACACACACCCCACCACCCACACATACATCCTCCACCCACCCATACATGCCTTAACCCAATCCCCCACTACACAATCCCCCACCCGCAAATCACATACATCCCCTACCACGCAATATTCCCAACCCACGCACCACACACACAGACATATCCCTCACAAACACATCCCACACCCACATACCACCACACATCCCCACCTACACACCACACACATATCCCCCACCCACATACCGCACAATATTCCCACCCACACAGATACCCTTACCCATCCACCCCACATACCCCCACCCACACACCACAAAAATCCCCATCCACACACACATACCTCACCCACACAATATCACTAACCAACACACCACACACCTCTCCCCACCCACTACGCATTCCCTACCCATCCACCAACACACACTCACTCACGCACACATCCTCCACTAAGCACCCACACACCACACCCACCCACCCCCAACCAAACATCTCTCGATCACAATACCCCTACCCACACACATCCCTCACCCACTCACGCATCCCACCCCGACACATACCTCACCCACCTACACATCCCTAAGCCACTCACACTCCCCCACCCACACATTCTCCATCCACGCACACATCTCCCACCCACACACCCCCACATACTTCCCCCAACCACCCCACCCATACACACATTCTCCGCACCCATCACACACATCCCCCACACCACACACTATCCCCCACCCACACACATATCCTCACCCATACCACCACACCTCCACCCACACACCATGCACACATCTCAAATCCGCCATCATACACTTCTCCCCACCCGCCCTTGCATCCCCAAACCACCCAACACAATCCCCTACCCACACAACCCCGCCACCCACACATACTTCCTCAAACCACCCACACATCACCACCCACATAAACACACACACCCCACACCCGTCCCATACACATATCCTCCACCCATACACACATCCCCCACACGCATTCCCACAAACCTACTTTCACCCCCACACATCCATCCACACATCCCACCAACACCCACAAATATCACTACCCACAAAAGCCCACACACCCCAACCCATCCAAACGCATACCCCCACCCACACATCCGCCACCTACACATATCCCCACACTCATACACATCCTCCACACACAATCACACCTCCTCACATCTAGACACATACAAAATGTCTCACGTGAGCATTGAAACTAATATGAACAAACTCCCACACTGTACTCACGCACATACACTGACAATTGTCTAAGCATTCTCATAAAAATGTTAAACATGGAGAAAAATGTGTACATAAACAGTGTGTGACGTAAAAACAGTGATGCTCCCACACACAGAGATACACACAGAGAAGGCACACACACACACACACACACACACATTCACTCTCACGCTCACTCAATCTGTCTCTCATTCACTCAAACTACAGTAATATACATAAGTTCATATTATACATGATAAAATCAAATGGTATTTAACTGATAATATGACAGATGAGAATACACAAACATATGGATTCGCGTGTTACATAACATGCGTGTTACATGACATTCATCTGCTCAGCTCTCTCTCTCTCTCTCTCTCTCTCTCTCTCTCTCTCTCTCTCTCTCTCTCTCTCTCTCTCTCTCTCTCTGTATTCTTTCATATACACACACTCACACGCATGCGCGCACTCACACACACACTAACACATCAACTCTCGAACTGTCTCACTCTCTCACACACAATCCTTCACGCACACACTCACTCTCTCAATCACACTCTCTCACACATATACATACGCATGAACGCATGCATGCACGCACACACTCCCTCACTCACTCTCACACATACACGTACGAATGCATGCACTGACACATTCCCCTACCATTTCTCGCTCAATCACTCTCTCCACACACACGCACGCACGTGCGCACACACGCATTTACTCTCTCACTCTCTCTGACACCCACTTTCTCTCTCTCTCTCTCTCTCTCTCTCTCTCTCTCTCTCTCTCTCTCTCTCGCTCCCACACGCACACACATATATAGTGAACAATTATAGTTAAACAATTATAATGAACGATTATAATGAACAATTATACCAGTAAATGAATTATGGTAGCATATAGTCGGTACGGATTAAGTATTAAAAGAGTTTTCGGTTAAATGTGTAGGGACTCATTGGAGTTTTCAGATCTGGAGGCAGATCATTCCATAAGTGCGCACCAGAATAGGCGAAACATGTTTTGTATAGGTCCAATCTAGGCGTTGAGACATGTAACCAATTTAGGCGCTTGCTGTTCATTGCATTAGATTGAATCAGCGGCAGAAGATACTCTGGGGTATTTTGAGATATAATTTTGTTCACTAATTTGGCTTTGTTGAAAAGGAAGCGCTTTTGAAGTGGTAGAAGTCTTAGATGACTGTACAAATTATTACTTTCAACGTGCTTTCTGCCAGAAACCAGACGAATAGCGCGGTTTTGTAGAGAACATAGTCGTTTTAAATTAGATTTAGGGCAACCATCCCAAACTGTGGAACAGTAATCGAGATGTGATTGGATATAGCATGTATAGAATATTTTTCGTGTGCTTTCGTCCAGGAAGTGCTGAATTTTAGCAAGTTGGTAAACTTTTTGTGCTATTTTCTTGGTAAGAACGTGAACATGAGAGCTCCAGCTCAAATGGCTGTCAATTAAAAGACCTAGTGTTTTATGTTCATTCACATTAACTATAGGTAACGTGCCCATGCGGAGTTCGAGTGGTGATCCAGTTATGGCTAGTGTCTGTAGTTTTTGTCTGGTCGTTATTAGCATGGATTTGGTTTTGTCGATGTTAATTTGCATACGGTTTTCATTGCTCCATCTAGTAAGATTATCGAGTTCCTTTTGTAAAGAATTCTCTAATTCACTACGGTTTTCTTGACTAGTATATATAGTACAGTCGTCTGCAAATAGATCACAAGTTGTATTGATATATAAAGGTAGATCATTAATATAAACTGCAAAAAGCAGCGGACCTAGTATTGAGCCCTGAGGCACACCAATATTAAGCTGTGTGGGTCTTGATAGACAGTTGTTGAAGGAAACGACTTATTGTCTGTCGGATAGAAATGACGTAATTATGTTCACCATGTTGGTGCTTATCTTCATTTGTTTTAGTTTTCTAATTAAAATATCGTGATCTACCATATCAAAAGCTTTTTTAAAGTCTACAAACACCGCTCCACAAATTCTACCGTTGTTGATGTTTAAGTGCCAGTTATCGGTCATTTTTGTTAGAGCACTATGACAAGAATATTTAGGTCGAAACCCAGATTGACTGTTAATTATTAGATCGTTGTTAATTAAATGGTGTAACGTTATTTTATGCATGTGTTTTTCTAGTGGTTTTGATAGCGACGATAGTAAGGAAATAGGTCTATAATTACCCAAAACGCTATTATCGATTGAGCCATTTTTAATTAGCGGAAACACTTTAGCAATTTTAAATGCAGGTGGAAAGTAGTTTTTGGCCAGGCACTGGTTATATATAAACATTAAGGACTCACTAATGACTGGTGCAGCACAACGAAGAATTCTATTACTGATACCATCTAGGCCATGTGAGTTTGTTGTATTTGAGGTTTAAGAGATATTTATAAACGTCTGCAACAGACATTAAAGGAATCTCAGCGGGAATATTTCTGGTGCACTTCTCCTCACAGAATGATGCCAGTGAACTTAAATTACATGATGAGTCTGGTATTGAAGACTTTAGATTCTTTATTTCTGATTGAAAGAACCAACTGAATTCATCGCATGTTATAGAATTTGGTATTGCTGATTCTGTAGGGCGTTTCTTATTGGTTAGCAAGTTAAATAGCCTTCCATATATTTGTACTGTTTGAATTATCTACAATCAAATTTTTAAAATGGTCTTTTTTTATCCTACGAATTTCATATTTAACTTTATTCCTTAGTCTGCGGTAATTGATGAAGTCTTTATTTTTGTTTGCTGTATCTCGCTCTCTCATAATTTCCAGAACTTCACTAGTGACCCATGGGGATTTATGTTGATTTTTGACTCGATCTTCTTTTATTGGCACGTGTTTATTGAACACATTGTAGACTTACTTCGTCCAGAAAGCTAATGCATCGTCCGGGTCAGGAAGTTGGTAAACGTGATCAAGGGCTGCTTTTCTTAAGTCTTGCAAAAATAAATCTTGGTTGAATGCTTTAACATTTCTAAATTTGATACTTACATGTTTATGTTTAAGAGATTTGAACCCAATTCTTGACCATGTACAACATACAGGGTAGTGGTCACTAACTGTACTAACAGGAACAGAACATTCAATAATATTATCTGGACAAGTAACATATATATAATCAATTATAGTTGAGGATGTGTCAGTAACCCTTGTGGGACGGTTTATTAGTTGTTTGAAATTGTAAGAAAGAATGATATCGTCCCATGTCTGGTTGGATTTACTAATATCTATGTTGAAGTCATCTAGTATCATAACTTCTCTACCTGCTGTAAACACTCTATCCATCATTGTAGTGAAGCAGTCATACCAACTGTACCCGGCACAAGGATTCCTATATAGGTATCCAATGAGAAACGGTTGTTGGCGGGCTGGCTTCACCTCTAACCAAACACATTCTATCCCTACTGTCTCGAGATCACTTCTACGGGAACAGTTGAGGGAATTGGAAATGTATACAGCAATACCTGTCTCTAATTTTTGATTTGCATCTTTCCGAATTACTTTAAATCCCTTAAGTGAGATTTCGGAGTCGGTTATTTTGTCGTTAAGACGAATTTCTGTGATACCAAACACATGGAACTGTTTGGACAGTATTACCGAGAGCTCAGGTAATTTGTTGAGCAGATGAAAGATGTTGAGATGGCCTATATATAGACCATTTTTGTTGAGCCACTGATCGTGATTGGCGAACATTACAAACTAAAGGGAAGATGTCGCTTGTGGTATACAAATTGCAGGGATTTTGAAACTTTATTTAGAAATAGTTAAGGCTGTTAGAGGGAGCAGGAAAATGTCTTTGCTGGAGTGACATCATGAATGCTTGGTGCAGGTCTGCAGGATTGTATCGCATTAGCTGCTGAAGTTGACGGTTCCACTCATAGGGTTGTAGATTACCGTCCAGCGAGAGACTGCTATGAGTGTCACTGGAAGTGCCTACATTGGAAGCAGGCATCGGCGGCACAGCACCATTTTTTAACGGTGTCCCCTTTGACATCATAGAGGGAGACTGTTTTACGGGCAAGGTAGGAAACAAAGTATCGTAGTTAGCAACATTTGGATTGGAGCTTGGGTTGCTATTCACAACATTGTGTTCCTGGGGTACAGGCAAGGGTGGTGTGGGAAGAGAAGGGGTGTTTTCTGAACACAGTGAGATGGCTGTTGCTGGAGGTGAAGTTCGGTTTACTCCTGTAACTGGTGCTTGTTGCTGTGCACGTTCGGGATATTTTATGTTCTTCGCTAGGAAGCTACTTCCTAGCTTGGAACAATGTATTTGATCCCTGTATAGTTTTTTCTTAGGAGCTCCGGACGGTGACGTAAAGTAAGGGGTGTTATTTATGAAATTCATGCTATTATTTTTACAGAATTTATGTAACGTTAGATTAGCAGCATCGGCAGTACGACGCTGGAACCCGTAACATGGTGGAATGATAGATGGAATAAACAAAGATGATTTTGGAAATCTATTGCGCAACAGCACCTCCAATGTAGCTAGTTGTGAGGTGCTGATGATTTTATTATCCATTATGTCATTAACACCAATATGGACTGTTGCTCTCCTAATTCGGTCGTTCACTTGGAATCTTCGCAGTGTAGCGGTCAGCCTTTCAATGTCAGCGCCTGGTACAGGGTAGATTGAAGTTGATTCGCTGTCAGTAGATGACATGCGATCACTATAGATTCCCTTCAGCAGGGAGTCTCCAATCACGACATGTGTTGCACTGTGATCTATGATTATTTCACGCTGCTGGCGTGTCCGCTTGGACTGTTGTTGCCACTGGTCACTGTCGCCTTTCTTTTGTTCTTGATTATTATAGCCTGCTTGCGTTGGTTGTTGATATCCAGTAGTGGTAACGACTGAGCTCTGTGATTCCAAGTCTGCTGCTGGAGAGTCTACACTTAAGGCCTGGAACCTGTTGCTGACATGCACATCGATGGGGTAGATAGATGGTGTGCGTTCTACAGGTTTAATGGTGGTTTTGTTGCTTGTAGAAACTGTCTGTATGTCACTATACGACGAACATTCACTGGTAACACACGTATCTACAACACCATGGATACTTTCTGTTTGTGCACTTTTATGGAATGACTGTGCACGCTTTGGTTTCAAGGCATGTATGGATGTTTTAAAAGTCTCCTTCTCTTCTTTAAGGATTCGGATTTCCTCTCGAAGAAGAATGTTTTCTTTTTTAAACTCCGCAATAATATTAGTGGTGTTGCTGGTAATAAAATCTTTTAACCTCGTTTCCAAAGCCTGAATAAGTTCACGACAGTCATTGTGGCTCTCTGTTTCGGCCGAAGAAAGCGTCTTTGAAGGTGATGTGCTAGATTTATAAGATTGAGCTGGTGAATTGTGTTGTTTGTTCAGCTGGAAATCAGTGTCTGGTTGTTCACTAGACAACGTGATGGATGTTGGCGATGAAGATGATCGATTCAGTCGCTGAGCTGGCGTGCTAACTAACTTTTGTCCCGTCTTGTTTTTGTTTACATTTTCACATCGCTTTGACACAGTTGATGATCGTAAGTTGGAGGACATGTTGGCAATATAGGCAGCTCGACAAGGCAAGAGTAAATAAAACTCAGGCCTTTCTGTAGATCGTGCGTGGCGCTTATCTCTTGCTAGTCACACATAGTTAAGTCTCACGTTGTCGTGAATCGATAATTGGTGAAAGTTCAAAAATCGTTGCTCTTACCCTCACGTGTCACAATGAAATCTTCATTTCACTACATAAACAGTCACATAAACTTGACAGTTGAGAGTGTATAAATTCAGTTTTAAAACGAGCACAATAATGGAGTAAATAAAAGCACCGGCCCTTCTGTAGGGCGTGCGTGGTGATTATCACTTGTTAGCCCCGCATGGCTAATTCTCACGTTGACATGAATCGATAATTGGTAACATTCAAAATTGGGTGTTCTTACCATCACATATCACAAAGAATCCCTCATTTCACTAAATAAACGGTCACATAAACTTGAAGTGTTGAGTAGTATGTAAATCCACTTTTAGAACGAAACAAGAAACAGCAAGGGAGACAAATGAGTATACCGCAAGAAAAAGAAAGTGAGGCAAATGAGTATATCGCAAGAAACAGCAAAAGAGGCAGTGAGTATACCGCAAGAAACAGCAAGGGAGACAAATGAGTATACAGCAAGAAACAGCAAGGGAGATAAATGAGTATACCGCAAGAAACAGCGAGTGAGAAGGAGAGTGAAGTGTGTTTGTATCCTAACCATATTGTATTCACGTGTTAACCTTGATCACTGTTGAATGAAAACCAGTCGACAACGAAAATAGATAATAGAAACCGTACACCTTTTGTATTTCTGTATTTGTGAAAGACTGAGCCCTGACTCCCACTGACGGAGTCCCGGCAGTGTAGTGGATAATGCAGAATAGTTGCCATGTTGAAGAGTTAAAGACGGAGGAGGATCGACTTCATTGTACATGATTGTACCGCATCTAGCCCAGTCTCTCAGCACAACTCTGGGAGTCATGACCCTGACGGGAAAGGAGGGGAGACTAGTTTGACTCGTGCTCCGAAGCTTGTGGGTTTGATTCCGGGCCGCACCCTTCGGTTTACGAGTTAAATGTTTCGGAGACTCCTGTGGGTCGTCGCTAAAAGCTACGGAGTTCGTGCTTTGTGCGACGCTTTTCGTGCTGCGGAAAGAGACCGAGCCATATGGGATAAAACCCGGTGCAATGAAGTCGACCCTGTCGACTTTTTTTTTAAAGCGTGCGTGCATACGTGTGTGCGTGCGTGTGTATGTGCGTGTGTGTCTGTGTGTGAACCTCGTAAAGTGACTACGAGAGATGGTTCTGAAAAATCAACAGCTGTGAGAAAGGGAGTTGGTCGCCTCGTAATAACCTATCTAATATATGTGATTATGTGTCATTAAATGTTTTTATTTTCTAGCCATCATAGAAAGAACAGTTGCTGGCAATATTTATCAAGATATAAGAAGGATAAAACCTATTACAGATGTTACAGGCGACCCTCAACGTCAAGCTGATATTTGATGATGATGTTTGTGAAGGTGGTGGTGATGATGATGATGATGATGATGGTGGTGTTAAACAGCACTTCATAATGTGATGGGTGATACAAAGGGATATTATCTTTTTTTTAAGGTGTTTGTCTATTCAAATATTAGCATTAAAAGAATAAGTCGTGTATGTCCGTGGCAAATAGTATCGTAAAAAGAACATAGCTACCATAAAAGACAACAGTTAGCCGCGTCGTAAATATTATCGTAAAAATAATGATAAGACCTATGGGAATATTATCTTAAAAAGATAAGATGATGTTATAGGAGACACCGCCGGCAGATAGGATATGACGTAGTAGGCGTTCGCATATTCTAGGCTACGGTATAGAGAGGTCGGGTGAGAATTTCTCTTCTTGTTCGCTTTTATTTCCCAGGCAATTAACGGGACATTTAGAACATGATCTAGCCCCCCCCCCCCCGCCTCTCTCTCTCTCGCTCTCTCTCTCTCTCTCTCTCTCTCTCTCTCTCTCTCTCTCTCTCTCTCTCTCTCTTATATCATCATCACGTGCCGTGAGGTAAGTGTTGGTAGGTTATGGGATGGGTGGAGGGTGTGTGCGTGTGGGTGGGGGGATGTGTGAGTGGGTGATGGATGGGTGGATGCATGTACGTGTGCCTGGGTTTGTGTGTGGGTGGGTGGGGGATGTGTGTGTGTAGGTGGGGAGATGGTGTATGTTGGGGGTGGGTGTGTGGGATGTGTCGGTTGGGGGATGGGTGGGGGAATGTATGTGCCTGTGGGTATGTGTGTGGTTGGGTGGTGGATGTGTGTGTGGGGGACACGCGGATGGATAGGGGATGGGTGGTTGGGTGGGTGGGGTATTTGTCTCATAACATGGTAACATGCATTGTTTATGTTTACAACATTCATTTGACAATGTTTTTTTTTCCTATGTGAATGCACTATGCACTGATGAACGAAAGATGAGTGATTGGAAGGGCCGAATGTAAGACAAGCCTGCGTGCCCAATTTGTTACCCTTTGAAAATAAAGTTCGTTCGTTCGTTCGTTCTCTCTCTCTCTCTCTCTCTCTCTCTCTCTCTCTCTCTCTCTCTCTCTCTCTCTCTCTCTCTCCGTTCCATACAGCTGGGTGGACCTTCGGAATCTGTAGGACTGATCCCCGGACATCAGTCCTGGGTAGCAAGTGTGTTAACCGATCATGCCACCTCGGAGACCGTCACCTCTGAAAGTTCGAGTGGTGGGCGGGTACTACGATTTGAAGCTGACACAAGACAAGAACAGATAAAGTCATTGCGCATGACTACTTGACCTACCTTGGATAACTGATACACTTTATGTAGTTGTTATATATTATTCGTACAATCGATTGTGTATTTGACAACTGTCTTTTCTACAACGACTTGTTCAACATGTAAGGAAAATAAATCGTTAATAAAGAATAAGTATTAATATCAGCCTGGCGAAGATGTTAACGACTTTCTCCGTATTCCTGAATAACCACGTGAGGAACGCAGCTGCACGAGATTCGGCAGTGGAATGCGTCGCGTTGGTTACTTACGGGGTATATGAGCCGGTCGCTCAGAAACCAATGGCAAACTACTGAGCGCAATCTTGCCAGGAACATCAACAAGAGCTGAGAAATGCTGATGTTGACTGCAACGCCCTATAAGAGATATGCAAGTTTTAAAAAAAAAATTTATATAAGTGATATAAACATTAATAATTCACAAGGCAATTGAAAACTCAGTGAGCCAGGTCTTAGTCTGATATGACTGGGCTATTGAATGACAGTAGACGGTACTACCTGATTTCTGTTAGAGTCGAATGTTGGGCGACGCTCACCAAACCCGGCACCCCACATTGTGGCAACGGCTTGGGGTGGAGGAGCTTAATTGGGACGGTACAAGCCATATCATGGTGCGAGGAAACCTAAAGAATAATTGTCATGGCAGGGCAGAAAACGTGAGCCGATGACGGAGTACTGGATTTAACCCACACAAAACCTTCGGAGCGCAGATAAAGACATATTTGGTTTTTTTTGTTTACTCTAGTTAGTCAGTCAGTCAGTCACTCAGTCACTCAGTCAGTCAGTTAGTTAGTCGACAGATCATCCTCATTGTTCATCGAACCATTCAGTCCATAAGTGCTCGGATCCCCTCCTCAGCAAATCCCGCAGCGTGTAGCGGCTAACGACACCAGTTCTGTGTTGATTTATCAATCTTCTTTGGCTTACTGCGTAGTGTTCTTGTTTGGCCACACCTCTTTTAATTTGCTGTTCTCGCAGCCTGACCATGGTTGTAGATTCACAGTCATCGCTTGGTTCTCTCAAACGTCTTACTACTCGTAGAGCATTCAGAATGTCAGCCTGGTCCATGGCGCGTCCGCCCTCCACAGTAGCCTTACCTGCGAGCTTGTCAGCCCGCTCATTTCTTTGTACTCCCTCATGCCTGTTACGAAGATTAAACTAATCTTTGCCAGCCGAGACCGCTCCAGAGACAGCAAGCACTCTCTTCGGATCCACCCCATCTCTATCTCCTTGAGCATGCTCATTGAGTCGCTAAGAAAACATGCCCTAGTGAATGTCTGTGTCTCGAGCCATGTTATTGCTTTACTTACTGCCATGACTTCCATAGTCAGGCTACTTGTGGTCTCAACAAAAGCACCAGAGTCCTCCTTCACAATTCTCCCTCCGGCCCGCGTCGTAAAGGCCCATGAGCTTCTCACATGTCGGACGACCGACCCATTTGTGTAAATTACAGCATCACCATCAGACGAATTATCGAAAATCAACGCTTGTACTTCCGCCTCCACAGTAGCCGGATTTTCTTGTCTGCATTGTCTGTAAAGTTTTATGCTAACAGAAAAAGACGTACAGAAATCTGTTGGCACTTGTACCCACTCCTCGCCAGGTTCTAAGTCCTCAAGTGAACACACCTGTTGAAGAATGTCTTCGGCTTGACCCATCCACGACCTTCCTCTTTTTAACCTGATGCCCTTCACTTCATAATTTCACTATGCAGTGGATGTTGTGTGTTTGCGTTAACTCTGAGGTAGGCATTTGCTCTGCAAATTTGTATTCTGTCTTAAATGGTTGGAAATAAAGAATGTAGAGCATCGCACTGCATGCTGTATCTCTTGTACATCCAAGAATAATGCGCATAGCTTCCTTCTGTATCCTTTCCATCCTTTCTATCCGCTTACGGCTGAGAGTCAGGATCGCCATCTCTCACTCACAAACAGACATGACCAGCCCCTTGTACAGAAGACATAGATGACGCTGCTCACAGTTTGCTACAGCCATCATCCGCATCGCAGCCAAACCCCGCTTGGCCTTTGTTATCATCCTGTTAACATCTTTTTTACTCAAGCATAGTCGATGCGGATGATGGCTGTACTACTTCTAGTGCATTGAACTGATTTTTGCATGTTGATTAGCTTTCCGTATTACCTCGCCACAAGACGAACCCACTCCGACTTGAAAAGTACTTGTAATTTACGTCCCCAAGTCAAGGGCGAGAAGTCAACATTTTAGTCCAACTTTCCGTTGTAGGAGTTGAACCCATTACCTCGACATCAGCACACCGGATGTTTAAGAACGAGTGTTCTTATCCATACGGCCTTGCTGACCTCCAGGAAGATATAATCTTTAAAAAGAAAAACTTGTAACCCAGTTCTGGGGGCGAGCCTTGTATCTTAATAACCCATTGATCACTGTCCCGGCCCCTTCTAATACTCCGGGAATGGAATAGTTCATTTCCAGTAATCGCCCTTTTCCCTGACCTACGGATAACTGTTTCATGTTTCGTCTGTGTCATTTGTTACGCTTTTGTGGTTTCACAGTCCGTTTCTTTAATAATTGATTATACGTTTGCTGTTTACATGTCAAGACCATAACCAGGAAACAGCTGAGTAACTTATATGTGTATATATTGGCAACAATGTAATCCCTTAGTGAACTTATACACAGAAATTACAAACATTGTATTGTGGTATATTTCCCTGCATCTCGTCAGGTGCACGCTGCGGGGTTATGTATCATATCAAGTGAAATGATGAATAATATATTACTATACAGTAATAGATAATACAGTGTTATTTGTATACATATATTTCATGTTGTATCAGTTTATGTTTGTCCTGTGTGTGCTAATGAAGACTTTAGCCTCACGTCCATTTTGTCACGTGTGACCAAGTTTTAGTAAAGCTTCTACTTCTTGTTTTGTTTGTGTGTGTGATATATTCATCATAGTCTGACATCGAACTATCTTACCACTGTCGCCATCGTATATAATTTGATAATGCTGTTATCAGTGTGCTGGGCCAGGACTTTTTTCAATGCCAAGCCTTTGTTTTAACTTGGCTAGCAAAATCTGGGAAGATTGCCTTCATAATCGTCAAGATTATGTTTAATCTGGTCAAAAGTCTTGTAAATCTACGTCCCTGATAACAGTTTCGTCTTCTATTGCAAATTAAGTTTGGTTCAGTTCGTTATCTCTTGTTGATATCTGTTTTGTGTCAATAAAGCTTGTACCTAGGAACGAAAGAACTTTATTTTCAAAGTGTTTAGAATTGGGCACACAGGCTCGTCTGACATTCTACAGTTCTTATCTCTCTGCTCTCATAGTTTAGTTTAGTCGATGGATCAACATCACGGCACACGGGTGTAACCCATAAGTGCTCCGTTCTCCTCCTAACGCAAACCTGAGTTTGGAGAAACTCAGCTCAGTGCACGAACTCCGTAGTACCGGCGAGGATCCTGAAATACTTTGGGTAGATTTTTAACTCGAAATTTTGCCCGGGCAGCGCCGTTAGGCTACTCTTTTTCGATTTCCAACTGCCAAGGGATTTTTTACGTGCACAACAATACACACGGGCGTCCGATCTCACTACCCAGAGACCAGGGGAAATTTTATTATTAGAAGTCCACGTGAAAAACTCCCGTTCCTTACCGGGGCTTGAACCCGGGACCTCCAGCACTCGAGCCGGACACCATACCTCGAGACCACGCAGTCCCCTCTGCTCTCATACATTATTTCTATCGTACAAGACTTATGAAGGTACTTTTAGACAACAACGACACCAACAGAAATAATATGCATTAAAGCGCAAGGAAAATGTGCAATAATCAATAACACACAACTCACTACAACTAATTTTAACATGACGATTATAAGTAGCTAAGGATCCATTGCGAAGGTGTTACGGACGAAGTTCGTAAACTCGCATACCCACGTTCGAAACACAGCTGTCGGCGATTTGGCAGCAGACTGCCTTACGTTGGTTTTTATGAAATGGTTTGGGTGCCGATCGTTCAGAAAGCAATGGCAAACTACTGAACGTAAACTTTCCCAGGAATAACGAACAGTCAAAAAATGCTTGGGTTGACTGCTACGTTCTGTAAAGGACATGCAACTAGCTAAGGTAGATGTAACGTACACACTTAGAGGAATATTTATTATTTATTTTTTTACTATTTTTGTTTTTCAGTGATAAATTGGTAGCTGAATAGTCTCGGTCATATAAACGAATATTTGGTAATGACAAGACAGATCGGGAAATCACGATATTTTAATTAGAAAACTAAAACAAATGAAGACAAGCACCAACATGGTGAACATAATTACGTCATTTCTATCCGACAGACAACAAGTCGTGTCCTTCAACAACTGTCTATCAATACCCACACAGCTTAATATTGGTGTGCCTCAGGGCTCAATACTAGGTACGAAATATCAGATTTAACGTAATTGTGTGTGTTGTCCCGGTGTCCTAAATACTGCTCCATAATATTTTATTATTGGATGCTGCCGATTTATTTAATGGTGGTCCCATTTTCATGAGTATAAATTTTATTGTAGAGATTTACAAATCAAAAAATGTTTCAAATGCCAAAACTACATTTAAGTCTTCTTGTAAAGGTGTATATACTCGTATACACTGACAGTAATGAACACCAATATATATTGGCACCTTGCCGTCTTGACAGACGATAGTTTGTGCTTTAAAAAGGCATAATAGCTTTTACCTATGGCGGTAGCAAATGTGACTGATAAGGCCAATTCGCGCTGTAAATGCCCGTTCACAGTGGGTGCATGTGAACACGTGGTCATTTCCACCATCATGCACCATCTTACGTCTCACACGCTCGGTGTGTGACTTGTCTGCAATAATTTTCTCCTTTGTCATTATTCCATTTCTGATGTTTGCCCTCCATGCAACACATTCAGCGGCGACTTGCTCCTAATGTGCATTACCAATGCCTGTATCAATCATGTCCCGCTTACACACATCTTTGTATCGTAGTAGAGGCCGACCCTGAGATCTCTTACCTGTCTGTAATTCACCAAAAAAGATGTAATATTATTTACAAGCTTATCAAATCGTGGTTCGATTGTAAACAGCGCTACCCGCAAAGGAAAACACATTTCCATACTGTCTCTGTATTTTGTCTAAATAATGCCCATTGACGAAAAAGAAATACTCTTCTTTCAAGTTGTCTTTGTATCGATATCTCACATACACCATCAGAATCACTAAATTGGCAACGTCCGTGCTTTCGTCCAGATGTAGTGAAAAATACTTTGCAGATGTATCTAACACCTTCACTCGCTCAGACGATGACAAAACGCATTATAATCGTACAACGAAAATCACGTATGTTCTGCATCTTATGACAATCAGCAAATTATAATGTGCATCTTTCTCACTTTTCGTCACATAGGAAACAAAAGAAACGTACGTCGTCAACAAACAAATGTCGTCGACCGGACTGGCTTTTAGTATCGGTCTCAGCTGGTTACTGTTTTTAACTTTCCCATTGAACCAATGATTCGCTTCTCCTTAAAAATGAATACTCCTTGGACTATACGGCTGCAGGCCCAATTTATTTTAAAATTAAATCACCATAAAAACGGTGCGGATATCATGTTTTGAGAAAAGGACAATCTTGTTTTTAAAAAGTTCTAAACATTCCTCAAAGGAGAAAATATTTAACTTTTTTTCTTACTTTTGTCAACTGACGTTGTGGGCCGGCAAGGAAGGGCTCGCGGACCGGCACCCGTCCGTGGACCACCACTTTGGGAAGCACTGCCGTACAGGACGTTGCAGCCAACACCAGCATTTTTCAGCTGTTGTTGATGTTCTTGGCAAGATTACGCTCAGTAGTTTCCATTGATTTCTGAGCGACTGGCTCACATTACCCCCGTAAGTAACCAACGCGATGCGATCCGCTACCAAATCTCGAGTAGCTGCGTTACTCACGTGAATATACGGGATTTCCTAGGCCAGGGAGCATTAATTGGTTGGGAAACACTTAAAAACGTTGACACAATTGGAGAAATAAATCCTCAGGAATTCATCCGAGTGTTATGTCCGAAGCGCCGCGTTCATAATCCGCACTGCACCGAATTGAGCTCGAACATCCTTGATGTATATTATAAGAACTTAAAGAACAATTCTGCATGTATCAGAGTCGAGTTGAGTCCAGAACCGATATCATATCACTCGGGGCATTCCCATACGTGCTCCGTCCTCATCTTCAACAGCCAGAGAAATATCCCAAAACTAATGTTACCAGTAGGATTCTGCTTATGTGTCCGTCTGGCGTTTCCTCAGAGTCCGGAGTGTCGGTCAGATCCTCTTGTCGCACCTTGCCGAACCATCTCTCCAGGTCACGGTGATTTATCCGTTCCTCAACACTATACTCATTATCCCAAAGGTCCCTGTTCACATCTGCATATATCAATAAATAACGACATTGTCAGAGAGCTAACTGTGGTGATGACCACATACTACCTCATCGGGACTTCCATTTTTTTGTGGAACTGTTAGTCGTTGTTAGTAGTTGGCCGCTGTTTCAACTTCATGGCAAATGGTTACCCCATAATGCCCCGTTCCTGTGTTAGTGAATATCATACAAAATGCTCCTCTCTGTCAAATGTGAAAAGTGGAACAAACAACAGCCCCGACAAACCAACAGCGCGCACTGGTATACTTGCATAAAGCCGCTGTCAGAATGCCAACACAACAGTCCGCTACTACAATTACAGTTCATCCTCGATGGAACAGACAGTAAGAAAATCAGCTGTTGCACACATATTACTGCATAAGGCGAAAACCAGCTAGTTCAGCAATCGGCCGTCCGCAATTTTTTTAACACTTCACAATACAAACAACCTCGGACAGACGTAAAAGCATTGCACATGAAGTCCACAGCTCACAGTGTCACTCCACTCACATAATTCAGTATCTGAGCGACGGAACCATGTACTACTAGTCCAATATGAGACAAATGTGTAAGCAAACCGTAGTCAAAAGCAAAAACTCTCCAGAGGCCTTAACAGCTCAACAACCTATCCGCCATGTTGGATCGGAAGTCTGTGGAACTGTTAAGAAACGTTGAGATTATCCTTGAGTTCACTATCGGTATATGTGTCTAACAGATGGTCTGTATAACCGTCAGCTGGTGCAACTGGGCTGTTTGGCGGACATGTTGTGGTTTCATACTTATAATTGTAGAGATCGCACAATATGCATTCGTTTTTTATGTACGGGAGCATCTGGTGCGTTGTCTTTAGTGAATAATTTGAACGTTTCCTTTTTTCACTGAGGCAACATGTCATATAATCAGACAGTTTTCTGTAATATTTTCTATTCGCCTGATTTCTGTACAGTTGTGTCATAACTCCATTGTGCTCCTGGCAGCTGTACAACTTCTCCGTGTCTTCATGACTTGGCCAAGCGGGCAAGAAAGCTACACTCGAGATCTTTAGTCGGTCGGAAAGAGAGAAGTTCATTACTGACAGAGCTGAAGTAGCATCAGAGAACGGGTACAGACGAACAGGATTCCGAGGTTTGTCGGCACTCCTGTCCAAGGATAACGACTGTGGATGAGACATTGCAGGCTGGTTTCGATCGCATGACAAGGTGGCTGGCGCAGAACCCCGAGTCCGTGTAACGGAGAAACATTTTTGGCCAAAATGTTGGTCTAGCATTTTAGCATCTTCAGTATTCCTTGCATGACGTGTATTCAACTTTTCCCGCGACCGACAACTCACATATAAAGTCCGAGAATTTAGCTTGTTCTTAGATCCATTGTGTTTAACAGCGATTCTTTTTGGAGTATTCATGTCGCTTTTTGTTTCCAAGATTTTGCTTTTTGTCGATAACAGTATATCTTTGTTTCTGACATCCTTCGGCGTGTCTCTCCTTTCGCTGTTGCATTTTACTACCGGCACTTCATCTACCACGTCGCGAACATCATTAGAACTATTATTTCCGATAGCTGTTTTCGGCAAAAATGTGTCCATACAAGTATTTTGTTTAGTCGTCATACTGGCTTGCCTTGATGTAGATCTCATTTGGATGTTTTGTACGCGTTTGTTATTCAAGACACTTTCTAACACTTTTATTGCTATGCTCCATTTGCAGCTGTTCATTCGAGACACCTGGTGCAAATACTCCCTGGGGACCCGATCCGCCACCAACTTGTATCTATTCTGAAAGTCTTGAATTCTTGACCGTGTTACTGATAACACTGTTCTTCCTTTTGCGTCATCAAATGTCCTGTTTCGATGTCGGGTGCCAAGTTTTCTCACTGCTGTGTAATCCTCCAATTGTATATTGCGCCTTGGGGTTGTTTCAGATATCTAAATTAGTTCACCGAAGCTGTCACACTGCTTGTTTTAAAACCCACCTAATCCTCACATTTCCGTACTGATAGCAACTGTTAGTAATGGGTGCGAGGCAACGAGTCAGCGGTTCTGTTGGCTCCTAGACCACCAGTAGTGGATCACCCAGAGGGGACAAGTGAGATATTCTGAAGACTATCTATGCATGTAATTGTCTTTAAGAAACAATCTTAATAAAAGTCGAGAGGATCGACTTCATTGCATCGGGTTTAATCCCATTTGGTTCAGTCTCTTTCCACAAGGAAAACGAAAGCGTAGCACAAAGCACGAACTCCGTAGCTCCAGTGATGACCCCCAGGAGTCTCCGAGAAACATGCACTAGTGAACCGAAAGACGTAGCCCAGAATCGAACCCACAACCTTCGGATCGCAAGATAGACGGCTTGGCCATTTCTGGAATGTGCCCAAAGTTATTGATAAATCCAATGGTGGCGTATGGATGAGACGTGGACAATGAACAGTCAAGCTGAAAAACATCTACTGGCAATGAAAATGTGGTTTCTGAGAAAATGCAAAAATTACCATGGACAGACAGAAAAAAACAATGAGCAAGTTCTACAAGAAGCAAATACAAACGGTAAAACTTATTAGAGAAATTAGACGCAGGCAGTAAAAACATTTGGGCACCTTATGAGTAGAAATAAATTGGAGAACTTTGTGACAATTGGCAAGATTGAGGAAACAAGAAAAAAGAGGAAGGCAGAAAAGTAAATATCTGGATGGCTTGGCCACGTGGCATGGTCGAGACAAAGAACATAGAGCTGATCCACGACTCTGGTGACTGTATGAGATGGCGAAATATTATTTTATAGAATAATTCTTAAAATGTATTGGACAGCCAAAATGAGCAATCTGGACATTTCGAAGGCGGATAATTCACAATGTCAACTTATTACAAACATTAGAAAGAGGCAGTCATCATATTTGGCCACATTGTGAGAGGACAAAAACTGGAACATGTTGTGACAACTGGAAAGATTTGAGGAAAGAGAGTTAGAGGAAGACAGCGTGAGAAACTTCTTGACAGTCCTGTGTCATGTCACGGAAAGGGGGCCAACACACGAATTTATCCATAGCAATTCGTGGAGAGGCATGATCGCTCACGCCAGCCGGCAAGAAACTTGTCGATGATTACCTATCCATGACTGCAAGGTGAAGAGACAATCACGGATTAAATAACATATTTTGTCTGAAGTTTGTCATGAGCTGTTAGTGGTGGGTGCAACGTAACGAGCCTATGAAAGCTTTTTTCTTCATATGCACTAGATCAGTGGTTCTCAACCTTGTTTGGCCCATGCACCCCTTCACCATATGTGCAGAATGTCATTCCTCCCTTTTCGTATTTTCTCCCTATAAATCCACCCCCTCCCCCACCTTTACACAGTAGACGTAAAAATGGAAGCTAAATTTAATAACACATACCAGAACAAGTCTAGATGTCTACATAAAACGTGATTTGCGGGTCTACTTACGTTATACAATGAATTTCAGAGGTGCAAGAAGTACAGAACTGTAAAGTATGGATGGGACAAACAATATCAAGTAATCGGTTCTTGTATTAACGCGATCTTGAAATAATCTTAATTCCCCCCCCCCTTCCCGGAAACCCTAATATTTTCCCGAGGAATGGGGGGGGGGGGGAGATTCCCCACCAATTGAGAACCACTGCACTACATAGTGGATCACTCATGGTAAAATGAGAGACATTCTGAAGACTACCTATGAATGATTGTAAGTTGAAGATAGAAGTTATTCATTCATTCAGTAGCATGTCCCTTGCAGAACCTCGCTGCCATAACAACCTTCCGGAAAACCTCTCGATCATAAGCAAGATGTTCCGCGTCTGATACACCCATCTGGAGATCATCCGCCACATCCTGCACCCATCTTCTCTTTGGCCTTCCTCTTCCTCTCTTCCCAGGCATATACCCCTCCAATATCTCTCCAATACCTCTCCAAACTTTCGTGACGTTTCAAGTGACCAAAATATTTCAATTTTCTTTGTTTTATCGTCTTTAATAGATAACCTTCTTCAATATTCAATTCTTTAAGTATGGATGCATTTGTTCTTTTCTTTACCAAGATATTCTTAGAACTCGTCTATAACATTTATATTCAAAGGCATGTATGCGCTGTTCAGCTTGTTTAGTAAGTGTCCATGTCTCACAGGCGTATGTTGCAATGGGAAAGATGCATGCTCTTAAAAATCTAATTTTTGTAGTTCTGTCTGTCCCACTCCATAATTTATTCAGCTGTTTTAGTCTTTGAAGAGCAATTGATAGTCGCCGTTTAATTTCTGTCATTGTGTCGCCATTGTTGGTAATCAGTGACCAAAGATATTCAAAATTTTCCACCACCCCCAATTTTTCCCCATTAACGTATATTTCTTTCTCCATAGTAGTTTTGTCTGTATGCATTATCTTTGTTTTTGCTATGTTAAGATATAAGTTGTGATTTTCACTATTCAATTGGGTTGCGGCTATTAGGTTTTCTATGCCATTCTGTGTTGTGGATAGTAATACTGTATCGTCAGCATATCGAATCTCGGGTATGTCATGACCGCCGATATTTAGGGCTTCATTTAGCTCCCTGTTTATATCATCTCTTACATTTCTCATTATATTTTCGGCGTACAGGTTAAACAAATAGGGTGACAGCACGCAGCCCTGACGGACTCCTTGCTTGATGTCAAACCAATCTGATGTCTCGCCATCTATTCTAACTATAGAAGATAGAATAACTGATGAAATAACATATTTTATCTGAATACTGATAGGTTGAGTTTCATTGAGTCATGAACCAACATCACAGCATTCGGGATATTCCCATACGTGCTCCGTTCTCATCTTCAACAGCCGGCGAAGAGTCCCAATACTAATGGTATCAGTAGCGGTCTGATTATGTGTCTGTCTGGCCCCTTTCCTTGTTTAGACTGCCTAGTAAAGGCTGTTCATCGAAGTAAAGAAGATGGAAGGCTAATTTAGTTTTACAGAAATTAAAGTTCTGTGTTATGAAACAATAGTAAAGTTGTTTAAAACCAGATAAAATAATATTCTATACAAGCTAATGTGGAATCCCGCATTTTTGTTACCTAACATTAGTGCCAACTTTTAGTTTCGTGGTATGTATGAAACATTAATTGATATTACGACAATTGTATTATCATCGTTACTATTATCAGCATCCACTGTGCCGTGAAGCGTTGTGGGGAGAAACAGCTGACATTCCAGCATCCAATTGGTGGCACTGGATAGTGTCTTTCCGCATGACTGCAAAGTCTTGTATGTTGTCAATCCACTTTCTTCTCGGGCACCCCCTTGCTCTCGTATCAGATCTTCTTTGATGTAGCGCCAGTGCTGGTAGCTGATGCTGTTGTATTCTAACTACATGGCCGAACCATTTGACATTCTGCCTTTCAATATCCGTGGATCAAGGTATTGATCCCATTGTCTGTTTGATAACACCATTTCTTACTTGCTCTTGGATAGTTAAGTCGGCAGTCCTTATGCGTCTCATCTTAGAGGTGTTCATATTGTGTATGGGTGATTTGAATCATGTCCAAGTTTGACATTGGTGTCATGTGGTTGGTATGGATATGTCATTTAGTGATTAGTGAAGATCATCATCATCAATGCACCCCGAACAGGTCCATAGGGTACTATGATTTCCTCCTGAACATCTTCGCCAACATACACAGACTGATCGTCCCAAATTATGCTATTTATTATCTCTCATTTTACGTTCATATATATATATATATATATATATATATATATATATATATATATATATATATATATATATATATATATATATATATATATAGTTGAATGTGTCCGTATCGGTGTCAGTTGAGATATATAGGGGCAGTTGAGTTAAGTTGAGTTAAGAACCGACATCACTGCACTCAGGACATTCCCATACGTGCTCCGTCCCCTCGTTCAACAGCCAGCGAAGAGTCATACTACTAATCGTTCCCACCGCTATCTGATTAAACGTTCTCCTGGTCTTCCCTCTTAATTTTGAGATTCTTCCAGAACCCCTGCCGATGCCCCGCAATCTCATTCTTTCCACATATGGGTTCTCAATCTGTTCCTCCGCCTTCTCCACCTGGTCCCACAAGCGCACGACCACCTCCCCCTTGTCCATAGGCAAACTACCACCAAGAGATGCTTTCCCAGCTAGCCTATCAGCCTGTTCATTCCCCCGTACACCCGCATGGCCAGGGCAAAATATCCATATGAATATAGGGGCATCAACTGAAAATCTAAATTTGTTTTGGTGAGTATGTTCTAAAAAAGAATAAATGTATCATATCTCGATGAATCACCACTGCGTTCAATGCAAGTTCTCCAGCACCGATAAAGTGTTTGGATTCCTGTAGGAAAACAATTCTCTTGGTCGCGTATTTAACCACTCATGCCCCACCTGCTGTACTTCTTCATCGGACAGAAAAGTCTGTCACAGAAGTCACGCCATTTTGAAACTTCCTACTCCACTCACACACTTGCTGGACTGACAGGAATGCATCGCCATACTGGACCTTTGTTCGCCGATGAATTTCTATAGGTTTCACCCCTTCATTGATTAAATAAACGGATAATAGCCACGTGTACTTACATTTTGACATCTAATTCGATTTCTCTGCCTATTCTGTCATCCTAGATATTTAAATTCTTTAACTAACTTCAGACAGTATAATATCCAATAAAACAACCGCATGTGTAACTCTTCTAAAAGAATAGTTTTAATACGGATAAATCTAATTGATTATAACTCTTTGTTTTTTGTTTTAAGAATACACATCCTAGCTATCCCATCAAACCCATAGATTCTCGAGTGCCTGAGAAAATGTAAGGCGTAGATATTCATAAAAGGCTTCATTGCACCGAGTTTTATCCCATACAGCTAATCTCTTTCTGCAGAGTGGGCTGCCGAAAGCGTGGCACCAAGTACGACCTTCATAGCTCCAGCGACGACTGACCGAGAAAGTTGCACGGTCGAGTCGCAAGGATTGATGTAGGGACACATAATCATCCACGCCAGCAGGCACGGCACTTGATGGTGGGAATATTTGCAACATGATTACATCAACTGATTAAGTGCCATGGGATGATTACTGTTTTACGCGATTTCCCGTCTCTGCCATGGGTTTACATATCGCTAAAATGTTGTCATTACCTTATAATACAACATGTCTGCTACCAAATTAACAACTGTTAATTCATAACTGTGGCAGACTCATATTTCCTATTTTCCGCCATCCATTTTTGTTTGGTCCAGTTTACTTTTGTTTGGCAGTGAATCTGTACATATATTTATTTATTGCGACATTCTTGAATTCAGCGCAGGTAACACGGCAGATCGTATACATCCATTTTATTGACACCGTTTACACAGGCATGCTTCTTGCAATAGGAACAATAGTTAGTTGTTAACAGTGATATAATTTTACACATGCATTGTGACAAGACAGCACCGTACAGAAATACTGGTTACGTAAAAATCTGAACAGTAAACAATCGTATAGTTCATTCTATACCAACCAACTCATCATACGTTAGACGAAGACAATTTTCATAAACATAATTTTTTTTTTACTCAGTTTATACCCGGAAAATCACTAAACATTTATTGATTACTCCGTAGTTTGCTTCTAGTTTTGACTCGTTTTGTACCTAGCAACGTACTCGATGTTTTTTACTTGTCTCAACTCTTCTAACACAGGAAGGTGTTACATGATCTAACATCGCAACTGTCTCAGTTATTACTTTAACCCCTTCAGAACCAAACATTATTACTTTAAGTAACAACTGCTTCGGTTAGAAAGATTTAAACAAAAACTGACCGAGTCAGAAAGAGTTAAGAAAACAGGAAGTTCAAAACAATGTGTTCCCATAGTGAATTTAATCAAGATTGCACAATTTATTGCCTGGTATATTTCTCTGCATATTTCGCTGTTAGAGTTTGTGGAAGCCATTGCTATTCATACAGCAAAGCCAACTTTGTGTAAGCAAAACGACATGACAATCAATTTAAAATTACCGTGGTAGGCAATTTAAATGATTGTGATAATGTGTGTGTTGCCTGACGGGCGTATCTTTTGCTTTAGTTTATGTTGTATTATTTCTGCAGGAAACATCTGACCAGATGCAACCAAATATGCCAGGCAATAAATTGTTCAATCTATCGTCAATGTCTTCATTTATTCCAAATGGGTAGTGTTTCCGTTGAGGAGGGAGTAACCGATAATCGTCTGGCGATTCTGAAGGCAGTCAACGAGTTAGTATCCGTGTCTTTTGCTGTGGTACATGGCCTGCAGAGACTTGCCAATGAATGTCGGCTCGTTCAGGGTTGCGTTCAGGCAGGCTGCAGGCGGGATGAAGATGGATGGGTTGGTGATCCCAAGGACAACGTTGGAGACGTGCGTGTGGATGGTCTCGCTGGTGTTGGTATTATGTACCCAGGTGCGGATGGGGTAGCAATTGACTCTGCTGAACACGCCGATCCATTCCTCTCCTAGAGATGTGAGAGAGAAAGAGAGATTAGACGCTAGTTAGTGGCATAGCCTTTACATGACTTTACAGGCAACTTCTGCAATCTTCTTAGGTTGTTTGTTATTTCTTGGGAAGTTTACGTTCAGTAGTTTGCCATTGCTTTCTGAACGACCGGTGCTCATACCATTGTATGAAAACCAGGGAAGGCGGTCTGCTTCCAAATCTCCCGCAGTTGTGTTTCGAGCGCGGTATGCGGGATCGTGAATTGCGTTCGTAAATTCCGTCTCCACGGCGCCGGCGGATTGGAAGACAACTAGTTATAATCTAGAGACAGGGCAGAATAAAACAGGTCAAAATGTAGAGACAGGGCAGAATTAAACTGGTCAAAATCTAGAGAAAGATTAGAAGAAAAGACATTAAAATCTCCTTGACGAGGTGATTAAATCACCTGCCTTGCGATTCTAAGATCGTGGGTTCCATTCTGAAATACGTCATTCTGTTCACCAGTGCAGTCTTCTTGTAGAGTCCAGGGTGGTCGTCGCTGGAGCTACGGAGTTCGTGTTCTGTGCGACGGGTCTAATCGGACCAGTACGAAGCATTCGGCAGGCTGCTTCGCGGAAAGAGATCGAGGCATATGGGATAAAACCCGTTGCAATGAAGTTGAACATCCGCTTTTAAACATTTTTAAGATTAAAATGTCGAGAAAGTTTTGAATAAAAATCTAGAGGACCATCGGAATAAATAAGATTAAAATATTGTGAGAAAGACTGAAATAAAAATAATTAAGACAGTGTGCGGCATTTTACAATAAAGCATATTGAAATTTAGATGGCCAGTATAATAAAAATGATTAAAATAGATATGACGATTAGAGTAAACACCTGCTAAAATCTAGATAAAGGTGAAAATGAAACAGATTAACATGATCGTGTGAAAAATAATGTAATAAATTCGATTCATAACTAGAGAAAGATTATGATAAAACAGATTAAAATCTAGAGGAACAGAAAAACACATGCTAGAATCTAGAGAGAGACAAACTAACTTACAAACAAACAGCCATATAGGCAAACAATTTGACAAACCGACCGACAAATAATTATGCGGGTACTTAGACAGACATGGGGGTAGATAAATACAATGGCAAATAGAAAGAATGACAGACAGAGTGGCAGATAGGCAGATAGACAGACAGACAGTGACAGATAAATAAACAGAGTAGTAGACAAGTATACAGACAGACAGACAATGGCTTATAAACAAACAGATCGAGTAGCACACAGACAGATAGATAGACAGTGGCAGATAAACACAGATAGAGTGGCAGACACACAAACAGACACTTTCTGGTCATGTCCCTGACAGATGGTTCATGTGTTCCATCAGTCATGTTAGACTTACTTCTGACGTCACTCCTGTCGGACCACTCTACGGCCTCGAAAGTCTCCCCTGGACCACCGATATAGTACTCGGCCTCGAACCTGCCGTTGGGAGGGACGCCGAATGGTCTGAAGGGGCCGGCCTGGGACTTCCGGCAGGCGTTGGTCTTGCGGTTGTACTCGTACACGATGTTCTCCCGGTGCAGGATGATGATGTGGAAGTACCTGAGGAGAGACAATGTCCAGAGTTGCTCTCGTGAAGTGATTATTATAACTGGAATTACTCCCTCTTCTTTCCCAACTTCTCCTCAATGCCCCCTACCCGCAGTATAGTCTATACTTGTTATCTATTTTACCTCATGCTCCCCTGGGCACCTCTCCTTCTTCCCCCCCCCCTCCCCTCCCCCCGACACCCCGCGCTCCCAAGCAAGCCAGTCAGCTGATGTTCTCCTCTCGTGTTACTATGGCAATTCGTTGGCGCGTGGCGTTTTTGACCTTTAGCGTTCTTGATTCCCTCAACCATTTTTCCGGTTCAGTCGCTTTGTTGGATTCATACACGCGGACTTTACTATACACCTTTCCAGTTTACAACAAGGATACAGGTGAGCAACTTTCATCATTATATTTTCATGTAGTGTTTTTCGTATTATTGTGTCGATTTGTTCTTTTTCCTGTGCTGGTTAAGCTTAGGCCGCAACATCCATTTTGTTACTTGTCTTCTAGTAAAGTTTACCGTCTATTTCTTGTTTTTGGCGATTCTTTCATTATAAAGTGAATACTGTTTACTGTCAGAAAAGTTCGTAGAAATCCATGAACCAATGGGGTGAAAATATTTTACTGAAATTTTAACAGATCTAAACGTCAAAGAAAGCTGGTAGCACCCTGTCTTCAAAAGAACAGCATTCTGTCTCGGAAACTGAAATACTTTGGCAATATTACATGTCACGGTGGCTTGGAGAACAATGAGGAAGGCAATGTTTCCGGATATAGAGGCAGGGGTAGACCCGCACGAAGATGGACACTGGACATTGCCAACACCTCGGGCATGAGGACGCGTGAGTCAGAAGAAGTAGCGAGAGATTGTGTAACCGTTTGCTGCCTGGGCCTCCGCCCTTCGGTGGTCCAATGCCACCTAGTGATAGATGCAAATGGCCATCGGCTGTATTGTTGTTCCGTGTACAGTGGTACCTCGGGTTACGACCGCCTCCGGTCACGAACAATTCAGGTTACGAACAACAACTTCGAAAATTGTATGTCTCGGGTAACGAACAATGCCTCGGGTTACGAACGAAGGCGAGAGAGAGAGAGAGAGAGAGAGAGAGAGAGAGAGAGAGAGAGCGAGAGAGAGAAAGAGAGAGAGAGAGAGAGAGAGAGAGAGAGAGAGCAAGGTGTAACGTTGGAGACAAACGATCGCGTACTGTACATACAGTACTACAGATGAGCTTGTGGATCTTCAGAATGAACAGCAAAAAAACATTAAAGGAGAAGCAGTCGTCCGATGATGAGGAGTCAGTGACCGTTTCAACTGCCAGGATTAAAGAAATTTGCAGCAAGTGGGCAGACGTCGAAGACTTCCTTGTGAACCATCATCCAAACAAACTTGTTGCTAACAGGGCAGTAAACTTGATGAATGATAACACGATGGCCCACTTCAGAAAGATTTTCCAGCAAAGGAAGCAACAAATTTCCCTTGATAGTTTCTTGGCGCAGAAAGATTCCCAGTCGGCTGCGAAGAAACAGCGACAAGATAATCCTGAAACTAATGATTGAGAATAACAAAGGAAGTGACAAATTTCCCATGATCGTTTTCTTGGTAATAAAGATAGACTAAATCTGTTTTTATTTTACATTTATAATTCATTTGGTTGCTTTCTTTCTCTTTATTTAATACGTGAAGTACACGTATTCTTTGCGTTTTGTCAGGTAAACGACCTGATGTTAATAAAAAAAAAAAAAAACGATTCTTTCATCTTGAAACGGATTGTCTTTATTTCATTGATTTCAATGTTTCGGGTTACGAACGTTTTGGGTTACGAACGTTTCGGGATACGAACCGAGTTCTGGAACGAATTAAGTTCGTAACCCGAGGTATCACTATACTGAGTTTATTTTGTCTGGCTGGGATGGGGACAGCAATGTCCTGATGCTTGTAAGAGTTGGACACTCAAAAAGGCTCTAGACACTTATTGACCCAGGTTCATAAAGTTAGTACTAGAAAAAGTCATGGTTGTCTGGAAATTATCTGAAAATTGTCTGGAAAATGTTAAGGAAATGTCTGGAAACTGTCTGGAAATGTCAGCGAATTGTCTAGGAAATGCCTGGAAATTGTCTAGTAAATGTCTGAAAATTCTCTTGACAGGAAATACAGCGAAGATAGAAACTTTAGTAGGCTTATTCACAAAGACAGATAAACATACAACCCACATCAGGAAAGGACATATAATTACCCACACCTGGTTAAGAAAGATGATTACCCACACTTGGATAAGAAAGATAATTATCCACATCATAATAAGAAAGATAATTATCCGTATCAGGATAAGACAGATAATTACCAACATCCGGATAATACAGAGTGAACGAAAGAAGAAGGGTAAAAAAGATAATTACCCACGTCAGGAAAAATCATATAATTACCCACATCAGTTTAAGACAGATAATTACCCACATCAGGATAAGAAAGAGAGAGCGAAAGAAGAAGAAGGATAAGAAAGATAATTACCCACATCAGGATAAGACAGATAATTACCCACATCAGGATCAATCAATCAATCGTGTGCCATGCCGGAAAGCGTGAGCGGTCATGACTCGCCATTTCACTCCATCACCAGAGTCGTGGATCAGATTACCCATATCAGGATAAGACAGATAATTACTCATATCAGGATAAGAAACAAAATTACCTACTTGCGGATAAGAAACGTAATTACCCACATCAGGATAGGAATCATAATTACCAACATCAGGATAAGAAAGATAATTACCCACACCTGGTTGAGACAGATAATTTATCATATCCGGATAATACTGGTAATTACCCATATCAGGAAATGACAGATAATTACCCACATCAGGATAAGAAAGATAATCACCCAAGTCAGAATAAGAAAGATAATTACCATAATTAGGATCAGAAAGATAATTAACTACATAAGGATAAGACAAACAGTTACCCAAATCAGCATAATACAGACATTTACCAACGCTGTGATAGGACAGATAATTACCCTCTTCAGAATAAAACAAGTAATTACCCACATCAGGATAAGATATATAATCACCCACAATGGGATAAGACAGACACCTAACTACATCAGGTTACGACAGATAATGCACGTTCTCTGGAAGACGAGGCAGGGCTGATTACACGACCGTGGACGAAGGACTTTAAAGTCACCCTGCTGACGGAAATACACGAGGCAATGGAACTGTTGTAAGATCTAGAGTCTTTACATGGGCTGTGAAGAGAGTCATATTCTGTAAGAGACTAGCTACATAATGATGGTGATGATGATGATGGTGATGATGATGTTGACGGTGGTAATGGTGATGATGATGATTATGGTAATTATGATGATGATGATGATGATGATGATGTTGTTGTTGATGCTATTGATGATGACGACGATGATGATGATCGCCTTATTATACCAAATTCTTTCCCGCAAATATTCTTTTCCCCCTACCTAAAGCCTATGAATACTGAAAGATCTGTGTAAAGATGTTACGTACTAAGTTCAACTTTTGAACAGTATATACTTACTGTCTGCCAGGGGCGGGTCCGGTTTCCTCCCTCTCATAGAAAGCAAATCGCTCCCCCTGGTTATCATAGGCGGCGTCGAATTGGCGGAATGTGGTGAACTCTTGGTTGTACTGGATAGCAAAGAACTGAAAACGAACATTGATATAATGTATTGAGGCAATGCCAAGAATTAACTGATTCTGTGCAAAACAAAAAGTATATTTGGACCTAACAAAAACGGATGGCGAACAATATGAAGTATGGGTGTGTCACAGTTATGACGTAAATGTTAATAATATGTTAGCAGACATGTTGTATGATAACGCGATGACAACATTTCGGAGAAATAAAATCCCATGGCAGATACAGGAAGTCGCTTAAGAAGATTAATCAGCCCATAGCATTTCATCATTAAAAGGGACACATAAAACACACAGACAAGAGAAGTGAATAACATGGGAAAGGACGTGGAGGGAGCTTCTGGGCAATTTTACGCTTAGTAGTTTGCCATTGCTTTCTGAACGAAAAGTCAGGATTGAAGTTCAACTGACCGGTGTAGGGAATGAACCCACTACCCCACCAGCAGCACACAATAAATTTAACCATGAGCGCAGCAAACCCATCGGCCACGCCGACCTATCAGCCAGTCATACTCTACCTAATACGATGCTAGTCGCAATATGTACCAACCATTGCCAACAAGCTTTCTTGACAAATATGACAGGACCGTTTGATGTGTTTCTGTGTTTGTTAATTGATCTATGTATGTTTAGTAGGAATTCTGATACTTTTAGTCAAAAATGGCTGGAACGTAATTATATCCAATGTCATAATTTGGCTCAGGTGTGTGAAAACCCTGGCTAAAGATCACAATTACTGTTGCCTGTTTGTCTAATGGAAAGATAGATATACAATATTCCAACTTAGCCGGGTCTAGCATTTGTTTTAGGTGACATAGGTTTGCTTGTTGTTGTTGTTGTTTTGTTTTTTTTCGTTCGTTAGCTTTCAACTCAAGCATAGTCCATACACGTGCTACCACTTCTAGTGCACCAGACTGATTTTTGCGTGTATAGTAGTTTTCCCTATTACCAGTGTCCCTCGCCATCAGTGAACCCACTCCGACTTCAGAGGTACTTGCATGCTACGTCCCCAAGTCAAAGACGAGAAATCAACATTTTAGTCCGACTAACCGGTGTAGGGATTGAGCCTGCCACCTCGGCATCAATACACCGGGGGTTTAAGCGAGAATGGCCTTATCCATTTGACCATGCTTACTGCTTGTTTTAACAGTTAATCTAGAGTTTAAAAACAACAACTAGGGGTCGCAGTTGTTCGGAAACTAGCGCACTCGCCCGTCGGCTCGGTGTACTTGCGTTTACATCCCTCTCGAGGTGGGGCTCGGGGGTTGTTTATCGGAGGTGAAAACAATATCCCAACATATACACTGCATTGCAACCTCTTGGATCAGAAGACTTGATGGCTCAGTCAGGAAGTTCTTCTTCTTCATTCGTCCGAGACTTTATGTCCTGTGTGTAGCTGCATTGTGTGTTTTCAGCAGACGAGTGAGGATTTATATACAAGCTTCAGAGATGTGGTTTAGTAAAAGAATGAAGAGAAAGCCGGGGACGGGTGGAAAGAGAAATGAAGATATCTTGCAAGAAGTTAACTCACAAAGAGAACAGATTAATCGCACCAGCAGAAGGCAGTCCGCATTATATGAGCATGTCATGAGAAGGGAAAAGCTGGAGTTTATTGTCACAACAGGAAAGTTAGATGGGAAGAGAGGCAGGGGGAGCCCAATAAGATGTTAGACAGTTTGGCATAATTGCAAGGAGGAACATCAGTATCAGAGGTGATTTTTTTTTTTTTTTTTTTTTTTGCATATCCTTTACAGGACATCGCTGTCAACATCAGCATCTTTCAGCTGACTGTTGATTTCTTGGCAAGATTACGCTCAGTAGTATGCCATTGCTTTCTGAGCGACCGGCTCCATACTCTCATAAGTCACTAGGACGACTCGAACCGCTTCCAATTCTCGTGCGCTCACGTCAACCACGAGAGTATTCGGGGTTACGGAGAAAGCTGCTAACTCCTCGGTCAGGGAGACCGGCAGAGGTGATTGACAGCACATTACACATAAGGTTATCACAGACATGATCACCAATGCCGCACGCATGGACTATTAGAAGAATGTTACAGTAAAGATGCGGTATTTTTGCCTATCGGTCGACACATCCAGCTTTTTCAGGATAGTCCCAGCATTTTTTACCCTGTTAGCCCACCCGTATAGTTTCGTAGAACATTCCATGGGATCAGAGTGGCGACATTCAGCAGGGTTCTCGATCGATGGACTTTTCACATTCATTGTCATTCTGTAGGATTCTCCTTCAATGAAAGTTTTTAATTATTTGTCATTTCGTAGGAACCATACTCAGTGAACATTGGAGCCGATTTGTCAAACAAGCAGAAGCCACTGTTTATTTACCCGGAATTTGGAGGTAGACTGATGAGTTAAGTTAGTTACTTGTATATCCTTTACAGGACGTTTCAGTCAACCCTAGAATTTTTGGCTATTTGTGATCTCTTGGCAAATTTACGTTCAGTAGTTTGTCATTGCTTTCTGAACGACCGGCACCTATACCATTTTATTTTTTAAAAACGCAAGGCGGCCTAGGACTGATGAGTACCAGAGGCCTTTTTTCCAATTCGTGGTTTCCGGTCACTGCTTTCAAGAACTCCGAGATCAACTGCCGGTTCGGTTCTGGCCTAGACTCGTCATGTATCCGTGCTGTACGACAAGGACGTACGGCAGAAGTCTGGCATGGAGTTCTTTACAACCAGCACTGAACCAGCTGGTGCCTGAAGTGAGGTACAGAATATCCGTTCAGTAGTAACACTACGGCCTTAACTGCCCCCCCCCCCCCCCCACCTACATGCGAAGTCACCATACCTCAAAACATCTTGCAATGTTAGCAATGATACAGCAGTGTTAAAATATTGTAGTGTATATTTCATTGCAGTGTATATTTGAAGATGTCATATTATACCGAGAAATCGAAATCAGATATGAAAAAGCAAAGGTGCTTACATATCAAATGTCACCAATATTATAAGATCCAAGTATAAAACACTAGATAATAAATAGCATATTCACAGCAACCCTATGCTACAAGGGTCAAAAGTGGACATTATCCAAGTCACACTTACGCAAAATCAACACCCGCGAGATGAGATGCTTGAGAATAGCTGTCAATTTAACCATCCGAGTAAAAAAATTATGTTATCAGGCAGACAGTGGGATCAACACCTTGTTCCATGTATATTGAAAGAGAGAAGATCAAATGATTCGGCCATCTCGTTAGAATGTAATAATATCGGGTATCAGCACTGGCGCTACATCAGAGAAGATCTAATAGGAGAGCAGGAGAGAGCCCGAGATAATATGTATTCATCATCATCTTCAACTTCCACTTTTGCCGTAAAGCGTCGAGGGGTGGAATAATTAGCGCTCCGGCGCCCGATGGGTGGCATTGGATAGTATCATTCCGTGTGATTGGACAATATCTTTGATGTCGTCAATCCATTTTCTTCTTGGACATCCTCTTGCTCTCGTCGCAGATGATCTTTAATTTAGGACCAGTGATGGTAGTTGATGGTGGTGCATTCTCACGAGATAGCCAAGCCATTTGATCTTCTGTCTTTCAATAAATGTGGCACAATGTGTTGATCCCACTGTCTGTCTGATAACAATATTTCTTACTCAGTCTCGGATGATTAAAAATATGGATTGACGTCATCAAAGACATTGTACAATCACACGGAATGACACTATCCAGTGCCACCCATCTGCCGCTGGCATGTCAGTTATTCCTCACCCACGACGCATGACTGCAAAAGTGGAAAATTACGATGATGATGCATATTTCATAATTACTTTCTAAATGAAACATTCAATTAAAAACCATGATTCTTTAACTCACCGAGAGCAGTGGCGGAGAGAAGCACGGCAGGGGTATTTGGGCATAGGCCACAGCGGCCAGCAACAACACGGCCAAGATCTTGTGCATGATGACGATTCTGTGACAGAAATGCAACTACAGCTCGACAACAAGCAAGAACAGCTCAGCAGTGACAACCTTCCACTAATGGACTCGATCTACTAGCGGAGATTAGGTATAAAAAGAATCTTTCTCCCACTTTTATTATCATGAATATATCACGTGATGATAATCTAACGATGTTTTTCATTATCTGATATGTAGCCTAATTCACTGATTTTATATTTTACTTCTATTATTCATATAACACTAAGCAATTAAGATTTTTTCCGTACAAAGTACGACAAACCATAGCTCTGATTACTAGACTAACAAGTTGAAACTTATCAAGTACGAAGCTCTTGATTGGATAAGTAATTATCATGTGAGAGTTTTCTTTCCACTTGTGGTAGATTTTCCAGTTATCTAAGAAGACAATGGGAGATAATGATTTCGGTAATAAAACTGATCATGACACAGCTTTTTTGAAACACATCTATCAGTGCGATATTGTTGGTGAATGTAGGACAACGTTTCTTAAATCATCAGTGTATTCTTACAATTGGTTGGCAAGATGGCGTCCAATAATTATGTTTCCATTCAGCTTCTTTGTCTACTCCTGCTTCTTTTTCTCCTCCTGCTTTGCCTTCTTCTTCTTCTTCTTCTTCTTCTTCTTCTTCTTCTTCTTCTTCTTCTTCTTCTTCTTCTTCTCCTTCACCGCCTTCGTATTCTTATTATTCCTCTTTTTCTTCTTCCCCTCCTACTCCTTTTTTCTTCTTCTTATTCCCCTCCTCCTCCTCCTCCTCCGTCTCCTGTCTTCTTCTTCTGTCTCTTCTTCTTCTGTTTCTTCTACTTTTTCTTCCTCTTCTTCTCCTCCTCCTCCGCCTTCTTCTGCTGCTGATTTTCTTCCTCCTCCCCCTTTTTTGTTCTTCCTCTTCTTCTTCTTCTTCTTCTTCTTCTTCTTCTTCTTCTTCTTCTTCTTCTTCTTCTTCTTCTTCTTCTTCTTCTTCCTATTCTTCTTCTTCTTCTTCTTCCTATTCTTCTTCTTCTTCTTCCTATTCTTCTTCTTCTTCCTATTCTTCTTCTTCTTCTCACCCCTCCCCCTCCTTTCCCTTTCTACTTCTTCTTTTTCTACGTTTATCTAATAATTTTAGCGTAATTGCGTAGTGCATATTTACAGTAGATCTGCAATACTTGAACCTTTCAGCCGACACATCCGAGGTCTACTCAGCATCTGTTGCCTTGGTTAGCCTTTCTGGGTAATTTAATAGGACATACCTCAGTCTCGGCGTCTCTAGGTCGTCGTCTTCCCTTCTATATATAGAGGATACAACCCACCAACCTCTCCCAGAACAGCGACATGATTACCATTCGGCCTTCAGGGAAGACCGTGTCATAACATGAGCACCCCAAGCTCCCCAACAAGGCTTCTAAACATGCAGAGACTACAGATGCTGCTCTAGTTCTGGGCACACCCAATGAATCTGCACGACCTGCACAAGGTTGCTAAGCTCACGCCCAATTGACGGAATTAGAGTTCATCGCGGACTACGCCTATAATTTAAATAAAAAGCAACGGACTTTTATCACACACCTTGTGACATATTGAGTGTGTTTCTCTGTCTAATTTTGTATAGACCCATCGGGACTCGACTGGTGATATGATCAATATTACGTCGGCTGCCGTTACTTTCCCGGTAATTTCCCCGCGCCCATATAAAGGCTGAGTCACCTGGAGTCATTTAGAGTGCCAGCGGAGCAGTCAGACTTGTGCAGAGTTATAATCACATTGAGCCGGGAGTGCAGGGAGTGGCCAGCAGGGGCCGTGGAAGTGGAGATCCAGCAAATAATTCAGGATAATGCAAAAGCTAACGGTCGACGTTTGGTGCAGGAGAGCCTGGCATATGATACCATAACATCTAGCTTAAGAATGGAGGTGGAGGCGGTCACTGCAGCTTTCCGCTGGATGGAGAATACGATACACACACACATCGTGATTGTAACTGAGTCAGAAAGCATGCTGAGGAAGGTGAGGACAGGCATGTTTCATGCAGAGTGGCTTGCTTCGCTTCGGAGGTCACGGGTGACAAGCATTGCCTGGATCTTTTCTCCGGGGCATGCCGGTGTGCTGGGGAATGAACAAGCGGACAGATTGGCTGGCTCGGCAAAACTTGGTGGAGTATTGATGCATGATAAGGCAGACGTGGTTGCGGCCTTGTGGGAGCACGTGTACACCTCGGAGGAGCAATGGATCACCATGGTCTGGCAAGAATGCGACAGCGTGGAGTGACGAAGGGATCTGGCCGACGCTCAACGCTCAGAGGAAAGGCGAGACGGACATATAATCAGATTACTACTGTACTGGTACTATTGGTGTTGGAACTCTTCGCTGGCTGCGGAGGATGGGGACGGAGCGCTTATGGGAAAGCCTCGAATGCTGTGATGTCGGTTCCTAAATCAATCAATCAATCAATCAAACCTAGAGCCCAGGTTAATTATAATGTTCGAACCCATGGCCATCTGACTGGATGGTGAGTATGCTAGTCACCCCGCTTCCATGACTCTCAGGCCTCAAGGGACCTTTTTTCTTCGCATATCCTATTTACAGGACATCGCTGTCAACACCAGCATTTTACCACTGTTGTTGATTTCTTGGCAAGATTACGCTCAGTAATTTTCCATTGCTTTCTGAGCGACCGGCTCACATATGCCCGTAAGAAACCAACGGGACGCGATCCGCTACCAAATTTCGCGCAGCTGCGTTACTCTACGTAGATATATGGGATTACGGAGAAAGTCGTTAAGCCCTTAGCAAGGGAGACCGACCTCTAGGGACTAGTAATGGTATATTCTTTCTTTGGCGATGACGTTTGCTATGCTTCAATTACGGCGTGGATCACAAGCAGAGCACATACTCCAGGATTGCCCAAACTACAACATATCCAGGCGAACCTTCTGGCCTAGAGAGACAACAGTGGAAGATAAACTCTATGGACCGCTGAATGAACTAAAAAAGACTGTTAGATTCATACAAGAGACAACATTGCAGTTATAAACATATTTCAGGCGAACGAAAGAAGAAGAGGAACAAGCAGAATGGTTCGCTTAGGGTCTTCAACGATTCCTCGCAGTTTTTATTTTTTCGAAGGATGGTTCCAGTTGGCCAGATTTCCACCTTCAGTTCAGTGAAGTCAGGGCATTTATGTAAGACATACTTCGGGGTTTGCTTAAGTGCTCCCCATTTGCTAGAGGCAGAGTCAGTGAGTCACGGGAGTTTACATGGCGAAGTTCTCAAGTCATCTGCCTCGAGCTCTGAAGGTTGTGGGTTTGATTCCGGGTTACGTCTTTCGGGTCATGAGTGTATGTTTCTCTGATACTCCTGGGGGTCTTCGCTTGAGCTACGGATTTCGTGCTTTGTGCGACGCTTTCCGGCAGGCCGTTCTGTAGAAAGAGACCCAGCCATATAGGATAAAACCCTGTGCAATGTTCATTCACATCCGCATTCAAATCCTCGATAAGGTCATGGATTTTTTTTCTGTCTGGGCAAAAAGAAACCCCAACCTGCATAGTGGCCTTAATTCCTCAGGCTCAAAGACCTAGTACCTCCCCCTTCCTGCCCTACACCGCATGGTGCTGTAGGCAGTAATGACAAACAAAATGTCTGGGACTTCAAAGACTGTACTTGATAGATCTGTGCTTCAAGTCCGTGGTTACGTAGTGAGAGCTTCACACTTCAGTATATCTAATACTTCTGCTTGGTGTCTGAAGGTTTCTCGTGCAAGGTGATTTTGGGCAATTCTGTTTCTTGTATTTGCAACTGAAACGCGATAGATAATGTGTAAACCCGTTGAGCTTCTCAGCGGGTTTGTGAACAGCACAAACTCGTTGGGCCTGTCGAACTCAGGGAGTGTTTTATATTTTCTGAGAAGGTGGAGGGGCTTCAGATCTGCAATTCTTTTCATTTCTTTTATAGGGGTGCTTCTCGTCTTGCCATATGTTATTCTTGGCCTCATATTTTGAACCTTTTCTAGATTTTTGCAGGTGTGATTTTTGCTGCTGTAGGAGTAGCATCAACGGGGAAAGAAGACCATGTTGAACTTGACTCTAGTCCGACTTTGTGAAGACACATGAAGAGTGTAGCATAGGTGGGTCAGCAAGCGCAATTGAAATACCACTACTTTTATCGTTTCTTTACTATTCAGTCTTCGGTCATTGGAGATTTGTTCGCAATAGACGAGCAATGTCTCTGGCGGGCCTATTCTCGTTGATCGCGGGAGCCGCTCGAGTCAGGCGGGGAGTCTGACGGTAGTACACGCTTACACAGCTCCAGACACTTACGATTGACAGGTGTACGTGCCCAGTGGTCCGGGCGCATATACGACCCTTACCTGCGGGATTTGGCTGAACGCCTCTAAGTCAAGTCCCAAAGATTTAGGGTCTGGCCACCACTCGCCTCCTGCTCGTGGGGGGCGGGGGGGAAGGTCTCGGAGGTTTGACACTGAGCCGCCAGAGTCTGCAGCTTACCTTGTTCCAGACGTACTGGTTATCCATTCCTCTGGATCAAACAAGGGAAGGCCGAGAGAGGGAACATGTCGTTTGGGCACCACCTGTTCTCTGAAGCTCTGTCCAGGCATTGTGAGATGGAATTTTTTCCAAATTCCAATCCACATAGTTTGGTCTTTCAAAACCGTAAGGTGCCACTCAGTCCAGGAACTTGAGGTGTCTCCCATGACGGGTCTGACTGCTCCAGTAAACACTTGCTTTAGATTTTTTTTTTTTTTTTTGTTCGCTACACGAGATGTTCCAGCCAGATTTGTTCATCACATCGATGGCTATTGTTTTGCTGTTTTCTTCATTTGTCTTCCACACAAGTTGTGTCTAGTGTAACATCTAGAAATGTCTGTCTGTCTGTCTGACTGAGGTATTGTCTGGCTCTCTGGGTGTCGCTTTAAAGTGAATCTAGTGTTAGATCTAGACATGTGGATCTGTCTATCTGTCTGATGTATTGTTTGATTTTCTAGCTTTGCAGATATTCTTTCTGTATGTGGGGAGGGAAAAAATATTGTTGCTGTGGTTTAGTTTTAGACTCCAGTTCTTCCAGGTCTTCAGCCTTCGAAGTGATTTCTCCGACTGTCCAGACAGCAACATTTAGTTATATCATATACATAGACCAAAAAGAGGGTGGATGCTATTACACAGCTTCGTGGGACTCCCTCTCTCGGTTTTACTGACTTGCTGAGGTGACCGTCGATTTTTACTCTGTTGAATATTAAAACAGGTAGTCTCTATTTTAAAAAGGCTTATGATAGTGTCATAGGAATAGTCTTGGAATGCTATGCAGGAATTTGGAATACCAAGGAAGTTAATCAACATGACCAGACTATGCATGGTAGATACTTATAATATAGTAACATATAAAGGCAGGAAATCAGACCCCTTCCAAATAACATCTGGCTTGAAACAGGGTGATGCACTATCGCCGCTACTCTTCAATCTGGCTCTAGAGAAAGTTGTAAGGAAGATAAAGGGGGAATGTGATATTGGAGGAACATCCAAACTGCTTGGTTATGCAGATGATATAGATATTATAGGGCAAAGTGAACAAAAGACATTGGAAATATTGACTCACTTAAAGGAAAAGGCCCAACAGATGGGGCTGGTTATCAACCAAGATAAGACAGAATATATGGTAATTTCAAGAGACGGAATGGCTAAAAACTCTGGCCACATACAAATAGATAATATGACCATTAAAAGAACGGAAACATACAAATACCTGGGTACAATCTTCAACTGCTCCAACATCATAAGGGAAGAAATACAAACTAGAATCAACTCTGGAAATAAGATATTCTATGCACTACAACATCTACTAAAATCAAAGGCGCTATCTCGTAACACCAAAATCACAATATACAAAACACTGATCAGACCAGTTGTGCTGTATGGCTCTGAAACCTGGAGTACAACGAAAGGAGACGAAGCCTTGTTACAAACCTTTGAGAACAAAGTTTTAAGACGCATCTTTGGACCCATTAGGGATACACAAAGTGGAGAGTGGAAAAGAAGAAGTAACAAAGACACTTATGATCTGTTTAAGTCCCCGCTAATCACTGGTATCATGAAGGCTAATAGACTACAATGGCTGGGGCATATAGAAAGAATGGAAGATAATAGGGAAACAAAACTCGCTTACACTCAGGAAATAAATGACCGTAGACCCCGAGGTAGACCAAGAAGGCGGTGGAGAGATAATACATGTACAGACCTACAAGCACTTGGAATCAGCGACTGGCAAGAGAAGGTCCACCAGAGAGACGAATGGAGACGGATTGTATTTGCAGCAAAGAACCTCAATGGCTCGGAACGCTGAAGAAGAAGAAGAAGAAGAAGTCTATGATTCATGTATACATATTGTGGGCAATTCCTGTCTGAGGGATTTCCAAGATCACAATCAGATTCTCCTTGGAAAGCACGGGATAGGTAGACTACGAAAACTTTCTTTCCTAAAGGCATTTTTTTTTTTGGGGGGGGGGGGGGAGTTGTTTTGCGCTCGCTCCCTGTGAACTCAAGCGTAGTCTATACACATTCTACTACTTCTAGTGCAAAACTGATTTTTGCGTTTGGATTATCTTTCCATATTACCAGTGTCCCTCGCCATCAGGCGAACCCACTCCGCTTCTGAGGTACTTATAATTTACGTCCCCAAGTCAAGGACGAGAAGTCATTTTAGTCTAGGTGACCGGTGTATGGGTTGAACCAACTACCTTGACATCTGTACACCGGATGTTTAAGACCGAGCGCTCTTACCCATTCGGCCAAGCTGAAGAGTATTTTAAATGTCTTGCGTGATGTAGGCTAACTTGTCCCTTGTCCTTCTGTACTGTCTGTATCGTATCTGCGTTGAGCAGAGTATTTCATTGGTTTCTAGGAACCAAATAAGTCTTCAGTTTACAAGTCTCTCCATCAGTTTGTCCACACAACTCAGGAGACACGGGTCTGTAGTTGTTGGGATCGATTTCGTCCTTTCCTGGTTTCAGGCTAGGTTGTACGTTTGCCTCCTTCCAATATTTTTGGACCCAGTTCGCCACAGAGTAGAAGGGGGTGGTTTGGAATTTACATGATGTTCAACATCTTGGAAATCTTGAAACTAGCGTACAGTATGAAGCACGCTGGTGGTAAGGTGACTATTTGTTCTTCTGCTTCTTTTATCTCCTTAACCACTACTACCACGACCACAACCACTACTATACTACTACTAACAATTTCTCCTTCATCTACTACTACTACTACTACTACTACTACTACTACTACTACTACTACTACTACTACTACTACTACTACTACTACTACTACTACTACTACTACTACTATTGCATGCGGGAGTACAAAGAAATGACCGGGCTGACAAGCTCGCAGGTGAGGCTACTGTGGAGGGCGGACGCGCCATGCACCAGGCTGACATTCTGAATGCTCTACGAGAAGTAAGACTTTTGCGAGAACCAAGTGATGACTGTGAATCTAAATTAAAAGAGGGATGGCCAAACAAGAACACTAGCAGGAATCCAAAGAAGATCGATAAACCAACACAGAACTGGCGTCGTTAGCCGCTACACGCTGCGGGATTTGCTGAGGAGGGGACCCGAGCACTTATGGACTGAATGGTTCGGTGTGCAATGAGGATGATCTGTCGACTAACTAACTAACTAACTAACTACAATTACTATTGTTGCTGCTGTTGCTGCTGCTGCTACTACTACTACTACTATTAGTACTACTTGTACTACTACTACTACTACCACCACCAGCACTACTATCTGCTACACTTTTTATTTCATATGCTTTTTAAAGGACATCGCAGTCAACACCAGCATTTCTGCCGCTGTGATCTCTTGGCAAGTTTGCATTCAGTAGTTTGCCATTGATTTCTGAACGACGGGCACCGATACCAACGCAAATCCTACGCAGCGCGGTCTGCTGCCAAATCGTGCGTAACTGCATTTCGAACGCGGGTATACAGGTTTACGAACCGCATCCGTAAGCCCTTCGTCACGGAAACCGGCACTACTGCTACTATATTACTTTTAATTTTATTTCGCATATCCTTTACAGTACATCACTGTCAACATCAGCATATTTCAGCTGATTGTTGATTTCTTGGCAAGATTACGCTCAGTAGTTTGCCATTGCTTTCTGAGCGACCGGCTCACATACCCCATAAGTTACCAACCCGGCGAGAACAAATAGCGATTCTCGCGCAGGTTACGTTCCTCACGTGGATATACGGGATTACGGAGAAAACCGTTCAACCCTAGGCCTGGGAGACCGGCACTATATTACTACTGCTTCTAGTTTTAGTCTTCTTCTTCTTCTTCGTCGTCTGCTTCTTCTCTTTCATAATCCAATGTTCTAATCCGTCCTATGATATCTCCCAGTTTCCCGGGAAGGTTAACCCGGTCAACAAATGCCCGCAGAAGTCGGATGTGTCGGCCTAACGGCGCAAGAACGCAGCTCTGCTGTAAACAGGCACAACGCAATCACATCCGAAAAAAAAAAAACTCCGGATGAACGAAGAAGAAGAAGAAGATATCTCCCAGTTTCATGTGTCTTCGCTGGGCGCCCAATAAATTATCAACAGTTCCTAATCGTACCATCTACACAGCATATCAAGCTGTGCAACTTGAGCTCACGACCTGGGGTCGCACTTTCTAGTTGCCTGTTACTAAAACACAAGGTACAGATAACAATAAAGGGGAGTTTATTCTCCAAGTTGTTATCAACCTACAAGAGCAGATAACATCTCCGATGTTCTGAACTACATACGTGGCAAAAGCAATGATACAAGCAAGACGAAAGATCTGACTGATCGAACAACTAGATCAAATTCTTCAAGTACTCGGTGACAAGGATTCTACAACCTCCTTATGGCGTGAACTTTAACACTTTATCTGCTCACTTCTTTCAGAACGTAACATCATTAAATAGATGGGTCCTGTCTCCGCCCTAAATCTGTGCATGTTTCACTTCTATCCCATGTCGCCGTGGCCGAAAGGTTTAAAGGTTTAGTGCTCCCGTGCTTACAACTTTCTCTGATGACCGCGGCAATGTGGATTCATTCCACGAGCAGGTCATTTGGGGTTAAACGCTGTCTTCTCATTCAGAAAGTAATAGCAAACTACTAAAAGTCAAATTGTCTAGTAAGTCACAGTCGATAGGAGCTGGGGTGACTGCAACGCCTTGCAAAGGATTTGTAGAAATATCATGTGTGAGTCGTTGAGGTGTCACACGTGATGTAAGTGTGGCCATGCCAAAGCCTGTTGATTCATGAGAGGTAAATACGCGGTTATTGATTAACACTCGCAGAAGTAAAGGAATAATGTGGCGATTTACACTACACTAGAAAACTTAACCATCATCATAATGTGTCATGGCGACTGGCGTGGGCAGTCAAGCTTCTCTACATCGTGCGATTTTGAACAGTATGTATCAATTCATATGACGAGTCCTGCCCGTGCTATCAAGAATCTTCTCTCGTCGCTAGTAAACAGTCCAGGTTTCACAAGCATATAACAGTCTTGATTTTTTGTTTTGCCCCCGATCGCTTTTAACTCCAGCGTAGTCCTTCCACACTACTACTACAGGGTGTATTTTTAATGACTGTTGGGTTTTTGAAAATATTGGCAATTCCAAGTTTTGTATTTACCTTTTATGTTGCATGAACTCCACAGGGGGTAAATACAAAACTTGGAACGGCAATATTTTCAAAAACCCCAGTCATTTAAAAAAAAACACCCTATAGAAGAGCTGGACTGAATTTTGCGTGTGGATTAGCTTTCCCTATTATCAGTGCCCCTCGTCATCTGTGAACCCACTCCGACTTCAGATGTACTTGTAATTTACGTCCCTAAGTCAAGAATATCCAATCTACTTATAGTCGTCAGTCGCTTCAAGCAAAGATACAGATTCAGATAAGTACCCTTAATATTGCCATGCAGTGTCTTTCATGTAGTTGTGTGTCGATTTGTGTTTGTTCTGTGCTGACGAAGGCTTCGCCGCAACGTTCAATTTGTTTCTTGTAATAGTGTTTCAGTAAAGCTCACAATCTACCTCTCGTTTTTTGGTGATTAATTCATTGTCCACAAGTCAAGGACGATAGGTCAACATTTTAGTCCAGCTGTGCGGTGTAGGGGTTGAAACCCTTACCTCGGCATCAGCACACCGGGTGTTTAAGAGCACGCGTTCATATCCATTCGGCCATGCTGGCCTATAGGAGGTGTGGATAATGCGGCTGCTTTGTAGACTTTCCAGATGGTAAATTTTAGAATTCAAAACAATGTATCCCCTTAGTGAGTTTAAACACAGAATGTACACACAATGTGCTGCGCGATTTATTGCCTGGCATATATCGCTGCATCTTTTATGCAAACAGAAAGATTTTGCGTTAACTTTGAAATTAGTGTGGGGTAACAGGTACTCCGTATTCAAACAATACCTGTCACTGTGTTTTAATTGTTTAAGCCAAAGGATTTTTCATTTATTACCTTCATATGATATAAATCTCTGTAGTATGCACATGACAAGATGCTACTAAATATGCCAGGCAAAAAATCGTGCAACACATTGTTTGTGGCTTCTGTTTAAATTAGAGAATATCAAACAAGAAATGAATAGACTGAACATAAAGCTTAGGAATATGCGCGAGAAGATGCAGCGGGACAAGAATGACAAAAATATGGCAACCATAAGATAATTCATTCTATGGGAGAGAACCACAAAAGAGTTGTAGCTATTTTTTTTTTTTTTTTTTGGGGGGGGGGGGGGGTGTTCTTTGTTAGTTTTATATCCTTTACAGGATGTTGCAGTCAACTCCAACATTATATATTATTATATATGCGTTCGTAACCCCTTTTGCCCATCTCCAGCAGATATTATTACAGACCTGAAAAGATCAAAATCTATTCAATGAGATTGGGCAGGGCCAGTTACAATATTATTCGTAAAGTTAAATGGCAGGCGTTTTTATGTCAAAACCTTTCAAGTATATGTCCCAATAGCAGATATATAGTTGCATTTTATAGTGACGTGGATAGTATCGTGAAGTGGGTGGGGAAGGGGGGGATAACATCAGAAATATACTTTACCTGATCCAATGCCAAACAAAATGTAGGTGGGACCAAACATGGTACACCATCACATTAACAAGTATTACAATGTAAATTTCCGTTCACTGGGCACTGAAACTAGGGAAGATATCACGAAATAAAATAAACAACACTATGACCATATTGTGGCGATATATCGTTCTTCTGTCCAAATATGTCAAATATGGCGATATATTATCCTACAGCAATGAATCAGTTAATGCCAAAATCGCAAACCACAAGATGGTTGCACAGTGGATAATTATAGGCTAAGGGAACACTTGTAAGAAATAAGAGAGCAAACTTATAGAGTGGACAAACCACAAGATGGTTGCACAACCGACTGATAACATCAGACAATACTGGGACTTACTGAAAAATACAATACGAAGCAAAACACAACAACTAGCATCCATCATACACAAAGACAGATTAAGGCAGGAACAACTTATACAAACAGCCATACAGCTGACAAAACAGACAGACAGCAATACACCACACTTGCACACACTAGAGGAACAGCTAGAGCAGCACGAACAACACCGATATCTGGGTGCTCTCCTGAGAACAAAGCTCAACACAATCATACAAGAGACCCCCAGTAAACAATACATGGCAATTGAACAAAATATACAGCGTAGCAGACAAACAGGCAAAATAGTAGACATGCAAGGCAATATGCAAACAGAACCAGCACAAATAATAGAAGCATTCAATCAATACTACACTCAACTGTTTACAGCAGAGACAATAGACACACTTTTGTGTATAGACAGTATTACGTATACTGTGTAGGGGCGGAGGCGGGATTTTTAGGAAGGAAATACGAAAGAGGGGGGGGGGGATGACGTTCTGAAAATATGGTGGGGGGCGCGACATGGTCCACATTTGTAGGTTTAAAATACGAGGGGGGGGGGGAGGATGACATTTTGAAAATGTGAAGGGGGGCACGAGCCAAAAAAGGTTGAGTACCACTGCTCTAAGGCTCTCCGCTGAGGGATATGGCTGAACGCCTCTAAGCTATAAACCCTCAGAAGTGAGAGCTGGGCCGATACCCACCTACTCCAAAATGGAGGTGAGATGTTAAGCATGTTACATGCTTAGTCCAGATACTGTTAGTAGGCTCTCAGCTGGGGTATATGAGGGATCCCCGGACGAGGGAGCCTGACCGATACTCGCACTCTGCTATAAGGTGGTGAGCCGGCAGTACATGTAGCCTACCTCAAGACCAATACAAAAGGTGGAAAAAGCACCTCAGTCACGCGTTCCGATGAAAGTCTGTAACTATACTTATGGGGTGAGCGTAATCAAAGGAGGAAGATTGTCTCGTCGACACGAAATGGAACGCTTGGCTAGCGAATCCATTAAAGTGGCAACCCGAAGCAAAAGCTTGCTGAGTGGAAGTCGCAACAAGAGTCTAACTTGCCTGGAAACATGAGGAAGGCTAACCTCATTAAAAAATGCCCGCCGAAGTCGGAAGTGCCGGCCTATGGGTGACAAGATAAAAACTGGCACTACGCAATTGCGTCCGAGTGAAATGTCTTTCGTGGCCGGAAAAGCTCTAACTAGTCTTCCGAATGTCCCTCGTGCTAGGAACAGCTCTGACTACCTAGTTTTCCGAATGCCCCTCATGTCCGGAACAGCTCTTACTAGATAATTTCCGAATGCCCGTCGTGCCCGAAACAGTTCTGACTATATTGTTCCAGGCACAACGGCAGGCACATGTCCGAATTGAAAACTCGCCGAGTGGATAACGACTGCAGACCGGTCTGGTTTGTGCGGGAACAGCCCGGGGCGAACGAAATTCCCAATATATTGAAGTGAGGAATTAAAGCAGCCATGAGCAGGACGTGACGATTCTCTCGGTGAGTCCAGCACCAGGGCGCTATGCGTCGGCTCTTCAACTATGGAGCAACCCTGGATGGCAGCAAATGCCATGGACTGTCCTTGCCTTCACTTGAGGGATGATCGTGAAGTCTCCGACTGTTCCAACTTGACCAGCTGGGATGTGGACGGTTCCACAAAAGTGAGTCTCTCCCAGGAATGCTAAACTGATCAAAAACACATGCGAAAGTCAGATGAGTTGGCCCAAGGGGGCATAACAACACACCGCAATCACATCTGGAAAAAAAACACTCCGGATGAATGCAAAGAAGAAGATCAATCAATCAATCATTAATATTTGACAATGCAGTTCAAGGCTTCAAACAATGGTCTCACAGAATGCTTCACTCAATGAATGTTAGTAGAATTGTGTAGTTGCCAAGGGAAACTGTAAATCTAAGTAAAGGCCATGTTTACAAAATTCAAGGTTGGCAAATCAGCACTGTGCATATATGGCTTGGTCCCGCAGACCACATACTCCAAGCCTGCCCCAAATACAACATAGCTAAGCAAACCTTCTGGCCTAGAGAAACGACAGTGGATGATAAACTTCATGAACCACTGAGTGAGCTAAAACAACAATGAAATTCATACAAGAGACAACTAGCCAGAAATAACAAATTTCAAGTGAACAAAAGAAGAAGAATCTAAGTCTTTTTACATGCCTTATGGTAAACTGAACATTTGGTGTTTGACCCATATTTGAATAGACCAAACGGCACTTAGTGAGCAATGTGGTCAGCATAACTCCTGATGTTGTTAGTATAACTCCGGAAGCGGTCAGCATCACCCTTGCTGCCTTTTACTTCCCACATTTCCTGGCACCCATTTTAGATCTGAGAGCCCAGGTCTTCTTCTTCTGCGTTCATCCGGATTTTTTTTTTCGGATGTGACTGCGTTGTGCCTGTTTACAGCAGAGCTGCGTTCTTGCGCCGTTAGGCCGACACATCCGACTTCTGCGGGCATTTGTTGACCGGGTTAACCTTCCCGGGGTTTCTTAGGACGTTTGACTATCACTGGTGTGGTGTTATATCCCATCCTAGCTGGTCCATATAGAACAGCCAAAGACATCCTGGTCAACCCTCAAGGGAAGGCAGGGGCAGACCATGGGCATTCCCCGCCATCCAAGGAGGCTTCCATACTTGCAGAGCCGACACACAGCGCTCTGGTACTGGGCTCACCCAAGGAATCGTCACGTCCTGCACATGGCTGCTTAGACTCACTTCCGTATATAGGGCCTTCCGTTCACCATAGGCTGTTCCTCCGGAAACCAGAAGAATGCAGTCTGCAGATGACATCCACACAGTGAGCTTTCGATTAAGACTTTCCACAGCTATCCAAACAATATACCATTTCGTGCCACTAGGACACTTTTTCCACCTTTTATGAAGCCCACACAGTGAGCTTTCGATTCGGACTTTTCACGTAATGGGTTTGCTATCCAAGCAATATTCCATTTCATGCCTCTGGGACGCTTTTGTAACCGACATACCTGTGGTATGAAGTGTGGCAGTCTAAATACTTCTTCATGCACCTTTAGTTGTCAACCTGAATGTAGTTAAAGTAAGCTGTAGTCAACTTGAGCTTGTTGATATCTCCATAGAGCTTGTCCTCAAATGAAGCAGGCGTGGGCCAAAATATCTTTCTCTGTTCTGCATATATTGGGCACTCCTGCAGCAAATGTTTTGCTGTCATTTTCCCAGTTCTACAATTACATTCATCGGTATCTCCTATCTTTAGTTTATTGAACAAGTGGTATTTCAGCCTGTTATGTCCTGTGCGGAGTCTGAAGATTGCTACTTGTTCTCTTCGGTCGAGTTTGTAATATGCATCATCCTTCTGGTGGCCTGGATGCTCTGATTCCCATTTGGTTCTATAAGTGCTTTTTATCAACCTCTTTGCCTCATTATAGGTTATGTCTATGTCAGGCTGTGGTAATCGTCCACCCTCTTTTGCTAGTCTGTCAGCCTCTTCATTTCCAGGCATACTGCAATGTGATGGGATCCACAGTAGGGGAGACTGGGGAGAAATGGACCAGCAATTTTGTAGTTTTCAATTTTTGCTCATCACCGGAACAGATTTTATCGAAACATAACAAAACCATGACTAAAATGTTGTACATTCATTTATTTTAAAAGGGGAAAACATTTAGCAATCTATTTCTATATGTTTCTTTACAAAATGCATTTCAAAAATGTATATGAACATGGGGAGAAATTGACCACCATTGGGGTGAAATGGACCAGCACGTGGGGAGCAATGGACCATAGTGGGGAGAAATGGACCTTTTTTAAAAAGAAGCAGCAACAACTCATCCATATTGCTATAAGAAATAAATAATCATTAAAAGGATATTTGCAGTTTTTTTTTATTATTTTAAGCGACAGTAAAAAAGTTTAATATGATATATTAATCTTATATATAAAAAAGACTTGTGCGTATCTCTGTCCGTATGTCCTTTATTTGTTCGCGAACGGCCCATCCGATTGAGATGAAATTTTCTACACGCCTTCCTTTCATTCCAGAGCTGTCAACTGTGATATTTTGTTAGTGTGAAATCGCCTGCTTACTCAGTATTATTTCATTTTTCATTTTTCATCATAATTTCATATATCTCAGGGGACCTAACTCTGTAAAAGTTATTTCAAGGGGCATAACTTTTCTGTATAACTTATAGTCATATTGTGGCATCGTTTTCAAAGATTTATAAACTCTTTGTCCATAGTTATGTACCGGCATATGAGTTATAATAAATAATGATACAATCTGTAAGGCATTTTCAAAGTTTTCATAAAAATGATGCACAATGCATAACATTGTAACTCATCTTTTTTTGCTTAAGAAGTTACTGTAGTCATGCAGGTGATTAGAAAGAGTTTTCATTAAAAATAATGGATGGTGTGTGGTAGAACATTCTTTTAAGTTACATTTTTTTTTGTTGTATGAATTTAATGAAGCCGGACAGGGTCAGGCAGACAGATAGACAGACAGACAGACAGATAGACAGTCGGGAACAGGAACTTATATGACTACTTATATAAATTAAATGAGATGCTTCACACCAGGAGCTGGGCGATGTCGGGCCGGGTCAGACAGACAGACAGACAGATAGTCGGTAACGGGAACGGGAACTTATATGACTACTTATATGAATTAAATGAGATGCTTCCCACCAGGGACTGGGCGAAGCCGGGCAGGGTCAGCTAGTCTAATATAAAGTTTTATCGAACATTTATGCCTGCAAGACTTTCTTTGAAGACATAGCCATCTTTGGTCCTAGAAGTGGTTCCAGTGATTGTAGATCTAGTAAGCTGTGCTTTAATACATGTAATTGAGACACTGGCGACATCTTCTACCTTAGGCTTAACAAATTTACCAGCAACCTTCTCACTCTTGCGCAAGAACTCTACCTCAACATCATCATCATCATCAATGTCTCCCCTTACAATTCCTACATAGTAAACACAAGTCTTCTTTGTTCCATATTCACATAGCACACACTGGCCTTCAAAAACCTCACGCACACCAGTCAAGCTAACCGTACACTCCTCATTTTCACCAAATGAAACATCAGAATCTGTGTCATCCATCCATCCATCCATCATGTGCCATGCCGGTAAGGGTGGGCGGTCATGTTCTGCCATCTCACTCGATCAACAGAGTCGTGGATCAGTTCCGTGTTTTTGTCTCGACCATGCCACAAGGCCAAGCCATCCAGATACTTGTTTCTAGGTCTTCCCCTTGGTCTGTTCCCCTCGATCTTACCAGTTGTCACCAAGTTCTCCAAATCATTTCTTCTCATAACATGCCCAAAAAATTGTGACTGTCTACGTCTAATGTCTCTGATCAGTTTACGATCTTCATTTGTTTCTTGAAGGACTTGTTCATTGGTCTTTCTGGCTGTCCATGGTATTCTTTGCATTTTCCTCAGAAACCACATTTCTACAGCCATCAGATGTTTTTCAGCCTGGCTGCTCATTGTCCAAGCTTCACATCCATATAAAAGTACAGGTTCTATGTAGCATCTCAACACTCTTTTTCTCGTTTCAATTGACATCTTTTTATTGGTCAGTATGTTTTTCATCTTGCTAAAGGCTACTTTTGCCATGGCGATTCTTGTTCTAATCTCTTCAAGGCATCTCCCATCAGATGTTATTACTGTTCCGAGGTAATTGTACCTATTCACTTGTTGAAGAATATTCCCATTTACTTGTATATTACACTGTGGTATTTCGTTCTTCTTAGTGACGACCATAATCTGTGTCTTTTTACAATTTAATTCTAACCCTAGTTGTTCACTGTGTGTAACAACTGCATCTACTAAATTTTGCAGGTCCTGTTCATTGTCTGCAATCAAGACTGTATCATCTGCATATCTAATGTTATTGATGCATCGTCCCCCAATGTTGATTCCTTCCATATTTTCAATATTTCTGAAAATATTTTCACTGTACAGGGAAAACAGATCTGGAGACATTACACATCCCTGTCTCACACCTCTCTTAATAGGCTGAAATTGGCTTACTTCATTATCAACTCTTATGGCAGCTTGTTGTTTCCAATATATGTTTTTTACAAGTCTAAGGTCTTTCCCATCAATTTGTAGATCTTCAAGCATCCTTATCATGTTGACATGTCTCACTTTATCAAAAGCCTTTGTGTAGTCAATGAAGCAAAGGTGTAGATCTTTGTTTACTTCTATAGAACGTTCGATTACGGTTCTCAGTATATACACAGCATTTACTGTACCCTTGCCTACTACAAACCCACATTGTTCTTCTCCTATTTCAGGTTGTATTTTCCTCCTAACTCTTTGCATGATAATTCTTAGCAAAATCTTCGTGATGTGACTCATTATACTAATTGTTCGATGTTGATCACATTCCAAGGCTCCTGATTTCTTTGGGATTGCAATAAATACAGAATTACATAACTCATGAGGTATGTTTCCAGTATCATATATTGTATTAAGCAGACTGGTAACTTTATCTATTCCATATTCTTCTAAAGCATTAATCATTTCTGTTGTGACGCTGTCTGGACCGGGGGTTTTGCCAGATTTCATATGATTAAGAGCATTCTGAACCTCCATCTTCAAAATTTCTGGCCCTTCATTGTTATTTTGAACAATATATTGTTCGTCTCTGCTATCGTCATAAAGGTTTTTCACGTAATCTGACCATACATGTAAAATCTGATCTTTTTCTATTATGACGCTTCCATCTTTTGTCTTTAGGCAGCCTGCTGATGTACGTGTTCTTTGATTAGTAATCTCCTGAATTCTTTTGTGCATTAGTTTCGCATTTTTACTGTTGTGTTGTTTTTCAATTTCTCTGCAATTTTTCTCAAGCCATGTTTCTTTAGCCTCCTTACATAAGGTTCTGACTTTTCTGTGAATTTCTTCATATTTGGCAGGATTATTTTTGTTCTGTCTTCTTGTTTCCATTAGTTGTAAAATTTCTTCAGTCATCCATGTCTTACGGCCAACTTTCTTTACTTTTGGAATAGTTTTTTCTGCTGCACAACTGATTGAATTCTTCAGCATTTCCCATTGATCATCTACATCTTGAAATAGGATCTCTAGATCAGACAATAAATCAAATTTGTTCTTTACTTCTATGTTAAAATTATCTTGTATTTCTTTGTCAGTTTTCAATTTGCACAAGTCATATTTAGGGTTTCCTGCTGTATACTTGACTTTCTTTAACTTTACCCTCAATGTGCCAGTAATTAATCTGTGATCACTGTAACAGTCTGCATTTGGAACTGTTTTTACAACTGTTAATGCATTTCGAAACCTTTTGCTTATCAGGATGTAATCTATCTGGTTTTTAATCCTGCTGTCTGGACTCCTCCATGTCCATAATCTTCTAGGATGTTGTTTAAACCAGGTGTTTCCTACCACCAATTCTTGTTCTTTTGCCCATTCTACAAGTCTGTAACCTCTTTCATTTCTCTCTCCCAAACCATGGTTGCCTACACTGTATCCATCGCTTTGCTTTCCTATTTTTGCGTTGAAATCACCCATTATGATATTTATTTCTGATTTTTTACAGTTCTTCAAAGCAGACTCCATGTCATTATAAAATTCCTCTATACTTTCTTCACTGCTTTCACTTGTTGGGGCATATACTTGAATTACATTTATTTTAAAAGGTCTTCCGTTTAATTTTACTAATAGAACTCTGTCTGACACAGCCCAATATCCTTTGACAGAATTTGATGTTTGCTTATCTAATATAATGGCTACACCTCTTTGCTGTTCTTCTCCCCCCGAGTAAATAATCTTACAATCCTCTCCTGTCCTTATCCCTGCTCCTCTCCATCTCGTTTCCGATATTCCTAATATGTTAATCTTCTCTCTCTCCATTTCTTTTTTGATGTCCTCCAACTTTCCATCTGCATTCATTGTTCTAACATTCCAAGTTCCTACTTTCAATGATATTAATCTTTTGCACCTAGTAGCCTGTTGACGGTCTGGAGTCACCTGGTGCGCATGACTATCCCTACCGGGCGAGGCTGCTCCTATGGAGCACCCATTTACGCCGTTTCTCTGATTATCGATAAGTGAACACAACATGATTTTCTTGGCATGTGTAAAGAAGGTAGTTTGCCATTGCTTTCCTTCCCAGCAGTGACCATACTGGTCAGTGACCGTAGCCATTGTCTCCTCAAAAAAGGAGATCCTCTGCCTACCGTCGTGAAGGTGTAGACCATAACCTACAACTATCTGTCGGCTGCTCTCCATCTTCATCCACCACCTGCACATATGGCTTCACGTAACCCTGATCGGGGGGCTAAACGGGTACTCCACCTTGCCCAAGGGTGTCCCGTAGGTCATCACAAAACGAAATGTCAGTTTCTGGATCTGAATCAACATCAAGTTCTTTCAGCAGCTGTCTCTTTGCCTTTTTAGGTGGAACTTTTGCTGCCTTTTCTTTCATCGCCGCTCTTTCCCTAATTCGATCCATTTCTGGCGTAGAAGTAGCCAGCATAGTTTTTCCTCTTTTCCTCATATTATTTGAATCTTTTCGCGGACCAGCTTTTGGTAGTCCTCTGAAAACATGAGGCGAAGTAAAGGAAGAAGTAGCTTTATGTTGAAGACTCCCTGATATTTCCTGCAAGTCATCTACAAGGTTCTCAACATTACACTCTTTCTGATTTTTATGAAATTCGTGTGCAGTTTGATCTGTGCTGGTACCACAATGTGGAGATGCTGATCCTGTCTGTTCATTGCTTTCTAAAGTGGCATTTTCACTGTCCTTGCTGATGGGCTGTTCGTTATTTCTGAAGGCATAAAATCATCTTCTGTAAAAACATCTTCGTTAAAGGGCCAAATACCTGACACTGCAAAGCCTGATTGAATGTTAATGGGAGTTGCCGCTTTAAGAAAAGCGTGGCCTCCTAGATTTGCAACTTGATAGATTGTCAGTGGTGTCCCAACATTTTTCATCATCCATGAATCACACGCATTGTTGTAGACCGACTTTATGGGTCCAAAAACTGAACGGTCCAAGGGCTGAGTTTTAGATGAGCTGTGTGGTGGCAACGTGATCACATGAATGTTGTTTTTCTTGCACAGTTTAAGTGATTCAAATGAAATGTGGGAATCGTGATTGTCCAAGATCAAAATCAAAGGGAAGTCTTTGGAAGGTCTTGAATGCTTAATGAAGTGATTTATAACTTTGACGAAATTATCACGGGTCATCCAACCTGATTCATTCACAAGACCAAGGGAACCTTCAGGTGCTCCAGCAAGCATAAAATTCTTTAAAAATTTTCTGGGAAACACAAAAACTGGAGGGATAATGTGACCCGCAGCTGACACAATGCAACAGATTGTGACCAGTTCTCCTCTTTCTCTGGATGTCACCTGGCCTATTTGCTTCACTCCTCGTGGGGCAATTACTTTTGGCACTTTCTGTACAGTGGTCAGACCTGACTCATCCAAATTGTAGATTTGAGCTCCACTCACATTTAGTTTTGTAATGGTTTCCTTCACAATGTTGAAGAAGGTGCAAATATTATGTTTGTTGAAAGCTGTAGCTCTAGCCAGAGATGTTGCCTCAGGTTGCCTTATGGTCAGCTCGGGATTCCGTCGCAAAAATCCACAAAGCCAGTCATTCCCTGCCATCATTTGCTCATCCCATGTTAAAGGATGTGCAATGTTATTGACTTTCGCCATCTCGTACGCCAAAATACGAACGTTTTTAGTTGTGAGTCCATGGAACATTCTTGCACAATCTTTCAAGTAACTAGCAAAATCAGCTTCTTGCTTAGCTGTGAAAACAAGGCTATGCCTATAATTTGGTACGAGTCTAGTAGGCAGACCATTTCCTTCTCTGTCTTTTGTAAGATTGTTATTGAGGGTAGAGCGAGCAATGCCGTACTCCCTTGCAGCTTTCCTCACTTTCATTCCATTTTTCAGAGCATTAACAGCTTCTCTCATACGTTCCTCCGTAACGAGACCCTTGTTGGTGTTTCTGATGTACAATCTTGGCATCTGAAACAAAAGAGTGACAGAAGTATATAACATTTAGAATGGTAGGCCTATCATTTGCAAAGAAATACTGATCATAGCACGAATGGCGTGCATCTTTAATAAATCACTGAAATCAAATTTGTTAACAGTTTTATTGGTCTAGATTTAGACCCCAGTATTAAAAAGAATCAATAATGCTGATATTCGAATGCAATCTTCAACACTTTTAATAACAACAGACTGTCTTGTCAATTACTTCTATGGGGAGAAATGAACCATGGGGAGAAATGAACCGGTCCATTTCTCCCCCATCAATGTTTTAAACTATTCAGCCATAAAGTCTCTTAAATCTAATATTATATGCTATATTTTTTATATGAACTCTTAAATAACAAGTAAATAAAGATATTAACGTAATTACCTTGTCCTGATTCCTGACTATGCGTCTGCTTTACGATGGTGTCTGGAACTGGAAAAAGAAACTTTAGTGCAGAAAATTTTTCAAACTTTGCATAGGAACGACCTGTGCGGGAAGTCGATGGCAAATGAAAAATTCGTACTATGTTTGATGTGGAAAACAAACTTATTATGGTTTCACTTTCATTGCATCACAGCCAGGGGCCAGAGAGGGGGTGGTCCATTTCTCCCCTATGTCCATTTCTCCCCAGTCTCCCCTATTACAACTTTTTTGGATTTCTGGCATAGACCATGGAGTGCTGCTCTTAGTTCAGCTAGTTCTGTGCTGTTTTTGCTCTTCAGTATTGAGACAGCTGACTTTGCATCTGTGAAGATAGCTATTTGCTTCTCTTTATTTTCCTCCATCAAGAACATTTCTGCTGCAGTTTTCAAAGCCTCTACCTCCGCTTTTAAGTTACTTGAAAATTTTCTAGTTGCCACTGACTGTGGTTTTATCACTCCATTTTTTAACTTAAGAATTCCTCCTCCTCCATTTTTAATTGAATCTTTGGCTGATCCATCTGTATATGCATGGGTCCAATTGTTGCTTGGGTAATGTTCTTTTATGTAATTTAGGGTTATTTTTCTTCTTTCGGTTTCATTCTGAGTGTTCTTTTTCTCAATACCAGGAATGTTTTCTATCATCTCAGGCAGTTGCTGCTGTCTCCAAGCTGGGAACTTGTCTGCATTGTAAATGGGCTTGACTGTTGATATGTTAAGTATGGGATCTGCCCTAATCTTTCGTTTTGCAGTTTCTACAAAGTTGCTACGCTTCAGTCTTCCCTTTCCAAAACCACTAAACCTGTTATACATAGGGTGGTCTGTCAATCTTCTAAATTTTTCTGCTTGTTGCTGGGCTCTGCTATCTCTTCGAGTGAAAGAGAGTGTGATATTGAGTAAATGAAAGATGGAGAGAGTGACTTAATGGGTGAAATAGTGATTGCGAGTGAGAGAGAGAGAGAGAGAGAGAGAGAGAGGGAGAGAGAGAGAGAGAGAGAGAGAGAGGGGGGGGGAGTGAGCGAACGAGAGAAGACAGTGGAAGAATGGTATTGTTAATGTGTGTATGTGTGCGGCCATTGTTTGTGAGTGTCTATGGGTGTGTTAGTGAGAAGAGAGCGAGAAAGACAGAGAAAGACAGAGAGAGAGAGAGATTTAAGCGCACGCATATCATGTAACATGCTATTCCATATATGTTGTGTATTCTCATGTTCATAATACCATTTTGTCTGCATTTTACTGATGTTGTACTAGATTGTACTGAAGCCAACTGATGTTATAATTTATAACATGAACACATGTACATCACTGTAGAGTGGGTGAGAGAATTAGAGAGTATGAGAGAGAGAGAGAGAGAGAGAGAGAGAGAGAGTTAGAGAGTTGAATTGCATCACTAATTTTTAAGTTACAAAATGTATATGTACAATTTTTCTCCATTTTCTTTACAATTTTGCGACAATGCTCACGACAATCGTCACTGTATGTGTGTGTAAAGTGTGGGAGTTTGATCATAATAGTAGGTTGGGGGATGGGGGGATGTGTGTGTGAGTGGGCGGGGGGGGGAATTGTGTGGGTGGGTGGGGGATTTGTGTGTGGGTACGTGCGGGATGTATGGGTTGGCGGGGAGATGTGTGTGTGGGTGGGGATGTGTGTTTGAGTGGGTGGAGGATATGTTGGTGGATGATTGATGATGGGTTATGGGATGGGTGGGTGTATATGTATGGGTGGGGAGATGTGGGGATATGTGGTGGGTGGGAGATGTGTGCAGGTGGGGGTGGTTGTGGGTTTGGGGGTGTGGGTGAGGGATGTGTATGGGTGCGGGATGTTTGGGTGGATGGGTGGGGAGTGTGTGGGTGAGATATGTGGGTTGGGGAGGGGTGCATGATGGGTGTGGGTGATGGATTTGGAGATGTGTGTGTGGGTGGGGGATATGTCTGGCTGGGTGGGGTGTGTGGCTAGATGGAGGATGTATGTGTGGGTAGTGAGGGTGATTGTAGTTGGGGGATGTGTGGATGGGTAGGAGATGTGTGGGGAGATGTGTGTGTGGGTTAGGGATGTCTATGGGATGTGTGTGGGTGTGGTGTTGTGTGGGAGGGGAGCTGGTTGTGGATAAATGATGTGTGTGGGTGGGTGAAGGTGTGGTTGGGTTTTCGGGTGGGTGAAGGATGTGTGTGAGGGTGGGGATGTGTGCTTAGATGGGTGGTTGGGGTGTGTGAGTGTGGGTGGGTAGATAGGAGATGTATGTGTTGATGAGTGGGTAAGGGATGTGTGGGTGTTAGTGGTTGAGGGATAAGTACGTGTGTCTGGGGATGAGTGTATGAGTTGGGGATGTGTGTGTGGGTTGTGTGTGCGTGGATGGGAGGTGTGTGTTTGTGAATGGGGGATGTGTTGGTGGGTGGGGATGTGTGGGAGGGATGTGTGTATGGGTGGGGAGATTGTGCGTGGGTGGGGATGTGTGTGTATAAGGGTAGGGGTGTGTGGTTAAGGGATGTGTGGCTGGGGGATGGGTGGATGGAGGATGTGTGGTTGGGTAGAGGGTGTGTGGGTGGGTGATTGTATATGAGTAAGGGTGTGTGGTTAAGGGATGTTTGGTTGGGGGATGGGTGGGTAGAGGATGTGTGGGTGGGTGAGTGTGTGCAGGTTAGGAGATGGTGGGGGGTGTTTGTAGGTGTGGGCTCGGGATCTGTGAGTGGGCTGGGGGAGATGGGAGATTATGTGGGTGGGTGCGGAATTTGTGTGTGGGTAGGTGCGGAATATGTGAGTTGACGGGGAGATGTGTGTGTGGCTGAGGAATGTGTGTTTGGCTGGAGGTGTGTGGGTGGAGGAGGATATGTGGGTGAGTGATTGTTGGTGGGTAATGGGACGGGTAGAGGATATGTGAGTGGGTGGGGAGATGTGTGTAGGTGGGGGATGTGTGGGTTATTGAATGTATGTGTGCTTGGGGTGTGGGTGGATGGGATGTGTGGTGGGTGAGAGGTGTGTGTGGGTGGGGAGATGTGTAGGTGTAGGGATGTGGTGGATGGGTGGGGGAATGTATGTGTGTGTGGGTTATGTGTGTGGTTGGGTGAGGGATGTGTGGGTGGGTGGTGGATGTGTCTCATAACAAAGTAATATGCATTGTTTATGTTTACAAAATTCATGTGACAATGTTTTTTTCCTATGCACTGTTGATGAAAGAAAGCTGAGTGAGTGGAAGGGCCGAATGTAAGATGGGCCTACGTGCCCAATTTGTTACCCTTTGAAAATAAAGTCTGTTCTGTTCTTCTATCCTGCATTGGTTGTAAACAAGTGATCTTTTCAAGTTCATTAATAGGCGTTGTCTTCAGGCTTCCAGTTATTATTCGCATTACTTGATTTTGGACTCTACTTATTTTGTTAAGGTTTGACTTAGCTGCTGTTGCCCAAGCTGCAATGCCATATTCCAGTACTGGCCTCACCCGTCCAGTATATAACTTCTTGAGAACTTTCTCATCTGCTCTTCACGTTGTACCAGCAAGCTTTTTCATGATTGCCATTCTCTGCCTTGCTCTTGTTCGATTTTTCTCAACCTGTGTCTTCCATGTCAGGCGACGTTCAAAGGTGACTCGTAGATAGTTTGGATTTTCTTCATGGCGCAATATTTTTCCATTCAATACCAGCTTAGGTTGCTGAGTTTTATTTGAGAGGGAGAACACTGTGCATGTTGTTTTCTCCTCACTTATCTTCACTAGCCATGATTTTGACCAGTCCTCTAGCGCTAATAAGGCTTGCTGTATTCTGCTGTTAGCTGTACTAATATATTCTTCAGGTCATCTGCAAAGGAGGATGTGTGTACTCTGGCTGGAAAATTTTCCGTGATGTCATTTATATATGCTAGGAATAATGTTGATGAAAGAACTCCTCCTTGGGGGACACCTTCCTCCAACAGCATCATTTTGCTGGTTTGGCCTTGTACTTTTGTCCTGGCAGTTCTGTTCTCAAGGTAGTGGCTGATCCATTTATACATTTTCCCACAAACATACATTTTTTGCAGTTTTACTTTCAGTCCTTCCTTCCATACTTTATCAAAAGCTTTTTCTAAATCTATCCAGACTGCTAGTGTATGCTTGTTCTCTTGGAAGGCATCCTCTATTTCCTGAGCTATATAGGTTATTTGATCTTCAGTGGATCTGTACTTTCTTAATCCTGCTTGGTGTGGTGTTAAGAGTTTGGTTTACTTCAGTTGCCATGTTAGCCTGCCATTGATAATGTGTTCCATTAATTTTCCTACACAGCTAAGTAGACTGATAGGTCGATAGCCATTTGGTTCTTCCAGGTCTTTTCCTCTCTTTGGGACTGGTATTAGTATAGCTTCCTTCCATGCCTGTGGGACTATTCCTCTCTTCCAGCTGTTATTTAGGACTGCTAGTAGTTTCTTCTTTGCCTTGGTGCCTAGTCCTTTTAGCATTTCATTTGTGATTCCATCCTTTCCTGGTGATTTCTTCTTTTTTAGGGTATTCATTGCCTGTTCCATTTCTTCCATTGTTAGATTTGCCATCATATATTCTGCTGCTGTCTCTGTATTTCTGTGATGTATCTGTCTTTGATTGCTTTCTTCTGTTCGGTTGTAATATCAATGTGGTTTGCATTTGCAGTGTTCCATTAGTTCATTTGCAGCCTTTTTTCCTGTAAGCAAGGCATTTCCTTGTTTAATTGTTATTTGTTTTTAGGTCCTTCATTGTTCATGTTTTTCACTAGTTTCCATAGTTTGTTTCCATCCCTGTCAAAATTCAGGTTTTCTGTTTTTTCCCTCCAACAATCTCTTGTTTGATTTACTGTTCTTTTAAATTTTGCTGAGATGGCTTTGAGAGAGATGTTCGCTTCAATTGTTTGTTCTCTCTCTGCTGTCTTCCTGGCATCTTCAACTTTGTCCTCCAAACTTTGTAGTTCTTCAGTCCAGTATGGTTTGTAATTTTTCCTCGCTCCTCTTGGAGTGGACTCAGTGGCTGCTTGTATTATCGTTCTGTTTAGACTTTCCACCATTTTCTTTATGTTGCCATATCGTGTATTTATGTTTTCACAATATTTGTCTGTTAGTATGGCAAGTCTGTCCCAATCTGCTCGTTTGTAATTCCAGCGGGGCAAGGGCTTTTGCTCCTGTGGAACATACTCCATATTCATTACAAGCTTGATTGGTCTGTGGTCACTACCTGCTAATTGGCCCAGCACATGGCGATCAATTTTGTGGAGGATGTCTCCTGTGCAGAAAGCTAAGTCTGGAGTAGAAGTGGTAAGCCATCTTCTGGAGTAGAAGCTCGGTGTGTCATCCGCTTTGTTGAGTAGATGGAGATTTGAGTCTATTTCCCAGTCCTCCAATTCATCTCCTCTTTTGTCAGTATCTGGGTATTGTGACGAAACGGATAAAGATCGGCAGATCTCTGCATAATACCCCTTTGAAGGGAGTGCGATGCGTTGGTCTCCCTTGAATTAATATCAATTAATAGGGGATTCCCCATCAAAAAATAGTGCGGGGCGGAGCTATTCTAGTTATTTATAGAAAAATCTAGAATGTTCCCTCAAGTGCGTACGTGGTAGAGATCTCTAAGTTCACGAGTGCTTCATGCAGCACGGGGTGGTGGAACTTATCGTGACTCTGGTTTTCTTCATGAATCATGAAAGTCACGCGGCCCGTGTAGGCGAGTGGAAGGCGCACTGACTTTGTCGTGAGCAGTCGCCCACCAAACCTCAGCGTAGACAGATCGCAGCCAACAGGCTGATGTAATTTTGATGTCAATATTCGCGGCCAGTGCGGACATCTGCAGTCAAGGTTGTGATTCTTCAATCACAGGTTAGTTGAATACTTATTCTATTATTGAATTGTTGTCGTGATGCCGTGCTGATTCCCGGAATGAATGAATTGCCGTCGTAAAATTGAGTTGTCGCGTAGCGTTATCCGTTACAGTTGGCGGTTTGCATTTTTAAGTAGGCTTTATCGATCAGCAATGTAATGTGTTACCTGACGGAACAAGCCGTATTCCACAGCAAGTGGTGTGTAAATAAAATAGGCCGAACGATGTGCTTTACAGTGTGTAGCAGTTACGGGTTTGGTTTATTCATTACGCAGGCAAGGCGACAGTTGGTCAGTCATTACATCAACATGCTAGACGCTGTAAATGATAAGGTAGAGCTTATTATTAGAGATGTGTAATGTGCTTCATGACCTTAGAATGGTAACGTAATTGTTCTATTAGTGATGGTGATGTTTCGAGGAATCAAGGTGAAATCAGCAGTGGTGTATTTGCTGTGGGCAGATAGCAGTGTTATTCCGCGTAAGCCGAATGGCGTTGCATCGGTAGGATAACAATTGATAAGAAGTATTCATGATACTATTGTTACTGCTTGTTGTCATGTCCGTCCGCAAGGATGACCGTGCGTGTTCCATCGTACGTTTGTCTAGGCAGCGGGAGGTAGGCCGGTACCCCCAACCCGATCGGTAATAGGTCCGACCCAATGCAATGGTGCATATCCGATGAGTGAACATACCCGATCGAGGGTGATGCGGCACTCCGTAATTCGAGGCCGAGGTGTCTAGCTAGATCGAGGTTTGAACCTAACCGTTTCTGTCTCTAATATTCTACTCTTCTGGAACCCTGACTCGGTTCATGGAGTACTTGGAGTACTGCCATGAAGTAGTAGTATATGAGGGGCATAACCCCCCCAAAAAAAGGTGGAGCCAGAGTTTGGTAGTGGAGTCTGGAGGTTTGCTGCATTGGATGACGTGACTTAAGTCGTCACGGGACAAGGTATACGAGACCCACAGTAGCTGGGGGAAAGTGTAATGGTGGATGGCCACCACAGCTGTGCTCGACCGGCACCGGTATGACTGACCTGAAAGATAGTCAGTGAATACAAGGGCAACTCAGGATCTGGGGCAGGGATCCCAGACCTGACACTATGGCTGTGATATGATTTTGTTAGTTAAGTGTAACAAGTCATGAGTTCTCCTTAGTTAATGATATAGTAATGAATTATCAGGAGTATAATTCATTATGGACATATAGTTATTAATGTGTGTAATTCATCAGTCCATGGGTGAAGGGATTGATGAATTGATGAGTCTGTCAGGAAGGAGATGTCCGGCTGGACACCTTCTCGATACAGTAATCCCTACACTGAAAGGAAAGTAAGTGTATATGTTGATTGATGATGAGAGATGAAACCGGATTGGACTGGCACCAGGCGAAGGATGCTTGACAGAGTCATACAGTCGACTCTGGTGCTAGGGGTTATATGTAGCCCAGAAGTGTTACTTGACTGAACAGGTGTGCTATTGCTTTTTCTACCATCATTATGCCTATATATTATAGTGACTAAGTAGATCTATGATGTGATGATTTCATACTCATGTTGGTAGACATGAGAAATGTCTGAGAGGCAGGTGACAGGGTGGAGATGCTGGTAGTCTTTGTTGTAGTTGAGTACTCACACCAACCTCTCCGTGTTTCAGGATCTGTTATTACTATACAGAAGAAGATTCAAGAGCTGCACCATGAGCTCTATGGGCCCACTCATTCCAGTGCCTATCCAGAAGTTGATTGAGGCCATACTGGGAGTGGTTGTCTGAGTCTGCGAGATCAATGTTGGAAGGAGCTGAGTGCTGAATAAGTCGGTAGGTCTAGGTTAGGACCTCCGTCAAGAGTCCGACGAGTGTCATCCGATCCTGAGAGGATCCAACACTGAAACGTCTGGTGATTCAAGCCAGTGAAGCACTGGTGACATTCAGTCTCTGTGTAAACCTTGGTAATTGCAAGGTAGTGACCTTTCAAGTTGAGCGAAGTGATCATTGTTACCGGTCACCAAGACCTGTGTTATATGCTTCTGGCCCGGCTGGGTTATGGGACACCATGTATCCGTTGATGCTTAAATAGTGTTATTACATTGGTTAACTTTATGAAGCCAACATGTGGTCCAGTGAACTAGGACATTGATTACAACATTGGTGGAAACACCTGAGTGACATGTTTGTTAAGGTAGGGAGCTACTTCATGCCAACGTGATGAACTGTTGGCAATGTTTGTGAAGGTAGGGAGTTACCTCATGCCAACGTGATGAACTGTTGACAATGTTTGTGAAGGTAGGGAGCTACCTCATGCGATCGTGATGAACTGTTGACAGGGTATGCTAGGTTGTGATTACTACCCATTGATCAGGGTAGTTACATGATACTGTGTGAAGATCTATTTGTCCAAAGACATGGAACTAAGGTGAAGTGTTTAGTCACCTGATAGACTTTACCAGTGACATTGTGTGTTCGGGTGGAGCAACCGCTTATTGTGTAGGTGACATATCAGTGTGTGGGTCACTGATGAGATAGAAGAGTGACCTGGCTCTTGTGTATTTTGAGACGGTGCTACATGTATTTTTTCTGCAAGTGGGAGACCGCTAATGTTCTAGGGTCGGCCCAGACTTCATCAGGAGTGGGACGAGGGAAATAGTACGACAGCAAGGAAGGATCCTTGTTCAGCAGTGCAGTGTCAGTCAGGCAGTGGTATTGCGCTTGATCAGCCCTTGCTTGGTTCTCTGTGTGAAGAGGGAACTTTGGAGAGGCAGCAGACCTTGGAGTTCCAGTCCACTGGAGGAGCCTGGGTGAGTCGCTACCACGACTGGACAACCGCACGAGCTATCGTCCGCCTCCATGATGAATACTCATCTGCGTCTTTGATCTTGTACATAGTTCTTCTAGTCTGGCTTTCAGCCATCCTTCTCTGTGTTGTGGTTGACGTAGTTCAGAATTAAATTTTTGTTCTCTTAGCTATGACTTTGTGCAGTGATATGACTGGTGTCTGGTCCGAGCCCCCTTGGGGTTTGGAACCCTAGGTGAGGGAGGGAAGGTTAAGCTGTCCCGGCTTGTGTGGGGCCTGGTAGGTGTAGAGTGCTATTGAGGTGGTTGGAGCAAAGGCAGGGGATAGTATCTATCGTGGCAAACCAGTCCAAGCCCCGGCGGTTTTGTCACAGGTATCCCCATCTTTCTGAACGGCTATTAAAGTCTCCGACAATAATGCAGTTTGTGTCAGTTATTTTCATGTTTGAGAGTGTACGGTCCTTATCTGCTGGGCTATACAGATTGTAGATTCTTATTTTCACGTCCTTTATCATTATATCAACACCTATAATTTCCGTTTGGTTGTCAGAGATCACAGATACTTCGCTGCAAGGTATTGTATTTCGTGTAAGTATTAGAACTCCTCCTTTGTGTCCTTCGCGGTCGAAACGTGTGGCCTGATATCCTCTGACTGAGAATTTGTGATTGGCGTTGAGGTGTGTCTCTTGAATGCATGCCACATCTATTCTATCTTTATGAAGACGCTGTGTTAGGGAGTCTTTCTTCTTGTAAACTCCTTCGGCATTCCACTGTAGTATGTTGAGTGTCCGGGGTATTTGGTAAATAGCTCTTAACCTACTCCTCTGTGCCTTGACGCCACAACACAGGGGAAGGTGACCACCAGTAGTCATGGGTGGACCCCCTCGAGGCAGGGGGCCCGGCACTATCGCCGCCTGATGGGACTTCACGGGATCAGCACCATAACGATTAATTTTGATTTGTGACATCATGAATTAAGTTACGTTGAACTGCTTTGTCAAGCCTGTGGCTCAGTACATCCTATTTCAACAAGCATTTATTCAGGGTGCTTTCCCTAGCCTTTGACTGTCCCCAGTCTACCTACAAGGCAGCAGGTTTGTGTCTCTTCGTCTGGTCCCTCTTCCTTGACCTGTCCGACATGGGTGGCCCTACCAGTAGCTGTGCTACCGTCGGCATAGCTCTTGGGGTCATTGGAACACGCAAGCCCCTCTACCTCATCACGGTGGACACACAGCAGAGGGGAGAGCCTCTGAGAGACCAGGTCTAATTAGAAAGATCTGAGAGCCCAGGTCAAATTATAAAGATCTGAAAGCCCAGGTCAATTATAAAGATCTGAGAGACCATGTCAAATTATATAAAGATCTGAGAGACCATGTCAAATTATATAAAGATCTGAGAGACCATGTCAAATTATATAAAGATCTGAGAGACCAGGTCAATTAATTATAAAGATCTGAGAGCCCAGGTCAAATTATAAAGACCTGAGAGCCCAGGTCAAATTATAAAGACCTGAGAGCCCAGGTCAATTAATTATAAAGATCTGAGAGCCCAGGTCAATTAATTATAAAGATCTGAAATCCCAGGTCAATTAATTGACCTGGGCTCTCAGGTTGGATTAAAAGCCACGACCCACAGCTCCCAAATCATTGCAGTTTCTGGTTTTGTAACAAAATACAGGATACTATTAAAGGAAGCATGCATACATCAGACACTTGTCTGTGGATCAAGGGTTCCAGAAGTCTAAAACCCACCCACGCCCCCACATTAACCCCAACCTAAAATTCTTACCAGGACATGTCTGGGAAAGTGAAGGTGGCCAGGGCAACACTGACTACATTTCCTCTTGATTGCCTGTTAATTATGTCTATAAAAAACATGAGTCGAGCACCATATGCCCAATACAAATGAAGGTGTACATGAGAACCTACCGTGTACACATCAAAGTAAAGGTGTTTTGGGGTAATTTGAAATTTATTTGGTAACACATAAAAGACATGCAAGCCTGGACAGGACAGCCTCAGAGAGACACAAATGAACAATTAAAAAAAAACACGAATGTGACTCTTAATAGCTACATTAATTTTATTAATTACAATTCTATTCATCATCATCGTCGTCGTCGTCATCATCATCATCGCCAGCTGCTGTTGCCTGTGAAAACAGAAGGAAGAACATGTCTACATTCATAAAAGCAACAATTAACCACTTGAACAAATAGCATAAAATTATCAATACAAACTTTAACCATGCCCTCATTAACACACACCACCAAATAAAAGTACTAGAGAGCTTTGGTCTTGATAGATCATAACTTTAGGAAAGGAACATCCCAAGTGCGATCAGAGAAACAATACAGTGTGGCTAATGCAGCCCTGAGAACTTGAGTATCAGCCGGGATAAGTGGATGTTCAACTGTTTTGAAAATCGGAAATGGCTGTCACCAACAGAGGTAAAAGACCCCCATGTGGGTGTGGAAGGCATAGGGAAACCACCACATTATCTTCCCAAGATTTCATGACTAGTCACATTTCAGAGGCAGTGAATGACATTAATGGCTGTCATAGGATATCGTCAGATAAAGACAGTCAGCCACAGGTGACACCAGACCGTCCCCCAGCTACTGATGGCAAAACCATATCGAATGATTCAGAACAAATACCGAGATCTATGGAGAGATATGAATGCCTATGCCAGCCGACAGGGCACTTGATGATAATGACCAAATAAACAAGACCAATTTTGACTACAGCCCTACATGAGCAAATACCACCAAATAATCAATTATTGATTACACGCCAACATTAAGAAAGACCACCAAATAAGCATGACTAATTATGACCACAGGCCTACATTAACAAATACCACCAAATAAACAACACCAATTGTGTCTGCTGTCAAAAATAAAAAAACTTTCATTTACTGGCAATATAGTACATTGCGGTTATGGCAGGGGGGTCTTTGAGCCTGAGGAATTAAGGGCGCCTGGCTAGTGCAGTTACTGCGAACTGTGCAGGTTAGAGTTTTCTTTTTGCCCTCGACAGAAAGAATCCACACCTTCCTGAGGATTCAAACCTGGGTCTCCCGAAGGAGAATCTGGCATTCTAGCCACTCGGCCAGAATAAACAAGATCAATTGTGACTACATGCTTACATTAACAAATACCAGCAAATAAACAACACCAATTATGACATTAACAAATGCCACCAATTGTGACTACATGCCTACATCAACAAATACCAAACAACACCAATTGTGACTTTTTTTTTCCATATCCCTTACAAGATATGTTGCAGTCAACACCAGCATTTTTCAGCTGCTGTTGATGTACTAGGCAAGATTATGCTCAGTAGCTTGCCATTGCAGGTACCAGCTTATTTTCAGTATAAACATGGTGAGGTAGAGGGGCAGGCCACCAAGTCTCATTATATCATTGGCTAGAATATTGAAGGTCTAACATTTCACATCCAAAAGAAAGTCGCTGCCCAGAGGTATGCATTTTTAAAATGTGTAAACTATTTACCTCTTCATCATCATCATCGTCTTCATCATCGTCTTCATCATCGTCTTCATCATCATCTTCATCATCATCTTCATCATCATCATCGTCTTCATCATCATCATCATCATCATCGTCGTCTTCGTCATCATCATCTGATTCCTCTACTTCAAGTTTTGCCTTCTTTGCTGCGGGCTCTGAACCTGAAAAAAAATTTCCCAGATAAAAAATCATTTGATTTGCATAATAGTAACAGCACATTATTCAAAATCAAGTTACGCTTACTTCCAACAAAACCAATGGACTTCCAGGGCACACCTGTCACGTGAGCTACTGACATCTCAGTGTTAGTGAAAGAACTATGGCAGTCTGTGGAATATACTAGATGTCTTGGCTAACTCAGTATCAATGTAATTAGGATGGAATGTAGTAATCATCATCCAGTGCCATGATAGTGGAGGTTGGTAGTCAATTTCCAGCAGTTTGTCCTATGTGGTGCAGGCTCAATGGTGTAATCACTAGGAAGTTAGGCTGTTATGAACGTGGCCAAACAAAGGGTCAATGCCTACTCTTGTTGTCCACTAAGAGAGGAAGTCTGTCCACTTATGCCTCATGTATTCTGGCCTATAAAGTGTCATCGTCATAACACTTCACAAACCTATAGCACATTTCTGTTTAGGGGCTTTGTTTCTCTTTTGCTAGGCTGTAGGATAACCATTGCTGGATGTTTTTTTTTTTTTGGTGATCCTTGGCAAGACAAGATTTTTATTTTGGGCGCTTGCTCGCTTTGAATTCAAGCGACCGATGGACTGGATTTTGCACGTGGATAAGCAATATTCATTAACAGTGCAAAACCCACTCAAGACTTCAGAGGTACTTGTAATTTACGTCACCAAGTTAAGGACGAAAGGTCAACATTTTAGTCCATCTGTCCGGTGTAGGGGTTAAACCCCTTACCTCGGCATCAGCACACCAGCTGTTTAAGACCTCGCATTAATATCCATTCTGCCATGCTGACCTAAAAACTCGGTTTAAGTTTAACCCTTTACAGGTCACAGCTTCCGATTCTGGCCGATGCCATAAAACGATCGTAGCGTCCGATTCCGGCCGATACTATTATGCATTGTAAAATCGCGATCTCTCGGCTTTCCGACACTTCCGACGTCTAATTTCGCTTTCGCCGACAGCTTGACAACGTGGCCGCCATTTGTAAACGCGATAGTATGAACTTGAACGGACTTTTAAGGACAATTTTTGATAGTTTTCGGAATTTTTACGCTGTTTTTCAAAATGGATTTCGGCGATTCTTCAAGTGATAGCAGAGATTTCGCTGGGTTCATTTTAAATGACATTAAAGGGCACGAAGTTGACTATTAATCGGAGCTAGATATCAGTGCAAAGCGTTACTTTGCATTAGCAGTCTGAGTCGGACTTTAAAGAAAGTGATTCTTCTTCTTCTTCGTTCATCCGGAGTTTTTTTCCGGACGTGATTGCGTTGTGCCTGTTTACAGCAGAGCTGCGTTCTTGCGCCATTAGGCCGACACATCCGACTTCTGTGGGCATTTGTTGACCGGGTTAACCTTCCCGGGGGTTTCTTAGGACGTTTGGCTCTCACTGTTGTGGTGTTATCCCCCATCCCAGCTGGCCCATATAGAACAGCCAAAGACATCCTGGTCAGCCCTCAAGGGAAGGCAGGGGCAGACCATGGGCATTCCCCGCCATCCAAGGAGGCTTCCATACTTGTAGAGCCGACACACAGCGCTCTGGTACTGGGCTCACCCAAGGAATCGTCACTTCCTGCACATGGCTGCTTAGCCTCACTTCCGTATATTGGGCCTTCCATTCACCATAGGCTGTTCTTCCGGAAACCAGAAATATGCAGTCTGCAGATGACATCCACACAGTGAGCTTTCGATTCGGACTTTCCACATAATGGGTTTGCTATCCAAGCAATATTCCATTTCGTGCCACTAGACAATTTTTCCACCTTTTATGAAGCCCACACAGTGTGCTTTCGATTCGGACTTTCCACATAATGGATTTGCTATCCAAGCAATATTCCATTTCGTTTACAAGAAGAAAGAGTCCCTAACACAGCGTCTTCATAAAGATAAAATAGATGTGGCATGCATTCAAGAGACACACCTCAACGCCAATCGCAAATTCTCAGTCAGAGGATATCAGGCCACACGTTTCGACCGCGAAGGACACAAAGGAGGAGTTCTAATACTTACACGAAATACAATACCTTGCAGCGAAGTATCTGTGATCTCTGACAACCAAACGGAAATTATAGGTGTTGATATAATGATAAAGGACGTGAAAATAAGAATCTACAATCTGTATAGCCCAACAGATAAGGACCTTACAAACATGAAAATAACTGACACAAACTGCATTATTGTCGGAGACTTTATTAGCCGTTCAGATAGATGGGGATACCCAGATACTGACAAAAGAGGAGATGAATTGGAGGACTGGGAAATAGACTCAAATCTCGATCTCCTCAACAAAGCGGATGTCACCAAGCTTCTACTCCAGAAGATAGCTTACCACTTCTAATCCAGACTTAGCTTTCTGCACAGGAGACATCCTCCACAAAATCGATCGCCATGTGCTGGACCAATTAGCAGGTAGTGACCACAGACCAATCAAGCTTGTAATGAATATGGAGTATGTTCCACAGGAGCAAAAGCTCTTGCCCCGCTGGAATTACAAACGAGCAGACTGGGACAGATTTGCCATACTAACAGACAAATATTGTGAAAACATAAATACACGATATGGCAACATAAAGCAAATGGTGGAAAGTCTAAACAGAGCGATAATACAGGCAGCCACTGAGTCCATTCCAAGAGGAGCGAGGAAAAATTACAAACCATACTGGACTGAAGAACTACAAAGTTTGGAGGACAAAGTTGAAGATGCCAGGAAGACAGCAGAGAGAGAACAAACAATTGAAGCGAACATCTCTCTCAAAGCCATCTCAGCAAAATATAAAAGAAAGTGATTATGATTCTGAAAATGTGTTTGTAAATTGTCGTATAGATGACGGAAAATCGCAAACAACATGCCGTATTTCGTAAATATTTGTGTTCATATATGGATTACCGGCAACAATCACGTGAGTAACATATTCTGCATGCTTTTCCCTTCATTGTGTTGTTTATTTAAATCGGTTGACTAACACCTTATTTGTGATGTTTTTACTAACGCGAAATTCGAAAATTTCGTAATTTTTACAGAACTTTTACCGAAATTTTACAGAGCCTGAAAAAATCTTGCCCGTTCAGGGCTACAAAACGGACAAGCGTCTGCCCTGTAAAGGGTTAATACATTGGCATGCAGGATGCCCAATTGTCATATTCCCATTGTTCGTGACGAGGCTGTACGGTTGATGGCATGAACGGAGTTAAATAATACCAACACAGCTGGCCCCCGAGGTGGGCTACAGGATGTCCCTTTATACATAACACCTCAGCCTCAATGTTACCCGCAAGCCTGTGACCTGACTCTCACCATAGACAGGGTGGGACAGGAGACAGATGTGTGAACAGATGCGCAAATGGAACTCGACAGGAAAGTTGCTCACAGAACAGCTGCACACATGGAACTCAGCAAGAAAAAGTTGCTCACAGAACAGTTGCACACAGGATCTTACAGCTAACAACTCTACAAACATAATAAAGTGCTTTTTTAAATTTTACAACACCTATAAACATACAGCTTAAAAAGCTAAAAACCTAATTGCCACCAGATCAACACCAACAGCCGATCAACAACAACACCAAAACCAAACACTGATCATACCTTTCTTAGTCTGAGGCTTCTTGGCTTCTTTTGGCTTTTGTACCTTGGCAAACATAACGGCTAGCGTTACATCTTTGAGAGTGGCATTTTGACATTTGTTGTGGAACTGCTTGGTTAGAGCTGGAGTTGCAAATGTTACAAAACCATATCTGGAGATAGACAATCATAAAATTAAGCATCGCTTATAACAAACCACAACTTATTAAACTATTATATACTGACTACTACAGTCAACTGGCCTAAAGAAACAATAGTGGAAGATTTTATGAAGAAACTTTACGTACCACTGAATAATCTATAAATAAAATACTATGTACAAGAAACAACATTGCAGACATAGACAATAAATTTCAAATGAACACATGAATAACTAGTCAAGACTAGCTCAAAAAATTAGCTATAAGACAGGCAAAATATGTTATTTCTCTTACCAACATTATGCTACAAGTATCAAACATGAATGCTTACTGCAACTAATGAGCGCAGAAATTATAACAGAGATGATATGCTGTTGAAGATCTGTGGGAGTAAGTGAGAGGGAATTAAATGATTTGGCAACCTCACATGAATGCTATGGTACTGCCTACCAGAAAGAGCCACACTAAAAAATATAATGGATACAGAGTAAGGGAAACATCACGTAAAAGATGGAGCGATGGTATCAAGAACAATTTTAGTGAAATGAAGACCAATTTACAAAGTGCATTGGGAAAAAGGACACAAAAGATCCTTACATCTCCACCAAGTCTCAACTGAAGTAAATGGAGGAGGGCAGATGAAGAACAAAGCTGGAAGTAATAGTTCCACAACACACTAGAAAACAAAACAGATTTATTAACCCTTTAGCGGGCAAATCGTCCGTTTCCGTCCGTACCCCGGTATGGGCAAACCGTCTCAAAATTATGCATTGTAAAAACGCGATCTCGCGGCATTCCGATCACCTACTTTCGTTTTCGCCGATAGCTTGACAATGTGGCCGCCATTTGCAAGTGCATACTTCGAATGTGAACTGAAATTGGGGGGTTTTACGCGTTGTATTTCAAAATGGATTTCAATGAGTCTTCAAGTGATAGCGGAGATTTCGCTGGGTTCAACTCAAGTGACATTTAAGTGCACAAAGATGACTGAATTGCAGCTAGATATCTGTGATACCAGCGTGGGCAGTGTACATAGACACTTTGAAGAATGTGATTCTAATTCTGAAAATGTGTTTGTAAATTGCCGTATAGATGACTGACAATCACCAACAATGTGTCACATTTTGTAAATATTTGTGGTCGTGCATGGATTAGCTGCAACCTTCACGTGAGTAAAATATTCTGCACGTTTTTCCCGTCATTTTGCTGCTTATTTGCTTCAAATCCCTACACACACAAATTAGTAAAACCTGATCTTCAGAAATGCTTCAAATATCTCAAACAAATTAGCAAACCATCTACAGGAATGCTTCAAAACCCGAGGGGGGGGGGGAGAGAGAGAGAGAGAGAGAGAGAGAGAGAATAAAACCATTTTGAGCAATGCTTCAAATACCAAAACGGTGCGGGATTTGCTGAGAAGGGGATCCAAGCACTTATGGACTGAATGGTTCGATGTGCAATGAGGATGATCTGTCGACTAACTAACATACCAAAACAAATTAATAAAACCCATCTGGAGCAAAACTTCAAAAACCCAGGAAAAAGTGGTAAAACATGAACCACAGCAATGTGTCAAATGCCATCAAAAATAATAACACCTGATCTATAACAATACTTCAAAAACTCACTGCTATTGAAAACATAACCAGATTTACAACAAAATTTCACAAGCTCTGATCGTTTACTCATTTTACTCAACAACTATCAGATTTTTTAAAAAACCATGCTCTGGTAGAATTAATTTGCTTACATTTATCAATCGCAGCTGCATCTACAATTTCAGCAGTATTTTGTCACATTTTTCTCGTTACATTTAAAAATTGTAGATGAGTTACACCTTATGTTTAACCATTGTTTCTTCTACTGGGTTTTAAAAAAAAAATCCGCTTGCAGTAGAAAATGTTACCATAATAGATGACTAAGACAGAGAGAGTTAAGTTGGACAACCTAGACGTATTGCATTTTGAACGTAAAACAATTTTAATGCAATATGTTGTACTATGCAATTAAATTATAATAGTGACTTGTGATAATACCAAACTTATTTATGAAATAAAATCTCCAATTCAGAAATCAGATACTCTTAATACAAACAGACCCTTCAACAGACATCATCATCAGGTACTCTGAAATTGCAACACTGCAAGATTGAGATAAGGATTCTGGGCGCTATAAATGTATTTAATATTACATTATTATCTATCTATTAAATCCACAGCAAAAATCAGAAATTAAATAAAGACAAAGGAATATATTATTGCAGACAGGTCACAAACTAGACGTGTGCGACATCAGATGGCATTTTTTTTAAAAGCACAAGGTAACAAACTATCGTCTGCCAAGGTGCCAGTGTATTAAATACACAATGCCATATTGGAGCTGTTTAAATCGATGGTTTGCCGTAGGGTTAAATGTGATATAAATGAAATACTTACCCAAGCACTTTATTGTCGCGTTGTCTGATTGGAATAGTTATGCTTGTAGCTTGTGGGAACAGTTTGCGCAGGTCAGCCTCCACAGTCCCTTCTGGCAAACCAGCCACAAACAGCTTCAGAGGATCAATTTCTCCCACTGTAGCAAATGAAAACATAAAAAATTATATACACAGATATATAAATAACAATGCATATTATTTTCATACTTTTTTTAGGAATTGCAATTTATGTAATATTAGGAATATCTTGTAGCAGGTCATTTGTAATAACATCTGATGGGAGATGCCTTGAATAGATTAGAAGAATCGCCATGGTGAAAGTAGCCTTTAGCAAGATGAAAAACATACTGACCAATAAACAGATGTCATTTGCAACAAGAAAAAGAGTGTTGAGGTGCTGCATAGAACCTGTACTTTTGTATGGATGTGAAGCGTGGACAATGAGCAGACAAGTTGAAAAACATTTGATGGCTGTGGAAATATGGTTTCTGAGGAGAATGCAAAGAATACTATGGACAAACAGAAAAACAAATGAGCAAGTACTTCAAGAAACAAATGAAAATCGTAGACAGTCAAAATATTTTGGACGTTATGAAAAGAAATAAATTGGAGAACTTTGTGACAACTGGCAAGATCGAGGGGAAGAGAACAAGGGGAAGACAGGAGTAAATACCTGGATGGCTTGACCATATGGCATGGTCAAGATAGGAACACTGAGCTAATCCATGTCTCTGGTGATAGAGTGAATGGAATGGTGAATCATGACCGCCCACGCTTACCGGCATGGCACATGATGGATGGATGTATGTCCTTTGTGGAACATTCCTCTCCCCACGCCCCTCCCCCAGACGTCTAGATCCCTCTCCAATTCTCATGTCCAATGTATCTACAATGTCTTGTAGCCAGCTTTCTGCTGGTTGACACCTGCCTCTTGTACAACATCACGCCCCTCCCCCAGACGTCTAGATCCATCTCCAAGTCTCACATCTCATGTCCAGTAGCCACCTTTCTGTTGGTCGACACCTGCCTCATGTCCCAGAACCCATACCATCGATCATTGTTCCATCCTAGCCACTGTGATGTAGAATATGATAAAAGTGTTTCAGTTTCTGAGACAGGATGCTTTTTATGAGTTGGCTGGGACACAAGAGGTGTTTCCAAGGCACCAGGGCCGGGTTATATACTGGCCAAGACCTATTGATGCGTCCTCGTTGAGCGTCCTGGGCAAAATGTCCCTTCGGGGTCCTGGCTAAAGTCAGTAGGATCGCAGATTCCTCCGAAGTCGGAGAGAGTCTGCCTGTACGGCGAGGAACCACCAGTCTGCACACCAATAAGCCAGACATGGGTCAACAGATACTCAAGCAAACCTCAGGTCCTGTATGACAGCACACTGATGTTGGACAACAGGATGCCTTCATCCGACATACAGGACTTCGCATTGGAGTTCAAGCCAATGAACACAAGCAAGCATGAGTTGGCTTTCTTAGATGTTCAGATCTTTTATAATGTCAGTATTTTTCTTATTATTAGTCCAAGATAATCTAACAACTTGTCAGTAAAATTTAAGTTTAAAAGTCCCAGTCTCTTCATTAGTGGTTTCAAAATATATATTGCCACAGAAAATATGAATGTTCTCTAAAGTTTAGTTGACAGATTAACATCACGGCACATGGGTGCAACCCATAAGTGCTCCGCTCTATTCCTAACTCAAGCCTGAGTCTGGAGAATCTCAGCTCAGTGCACGAACTACGTAGCACTGGAGAGGATCCTAAAATACTTTGGGTATATTTTTAACTCTAAATTTTGCCCGGGCAGCCCCGTTAGGCTATTCTGTTTCAATTTCCAACAACTAAAGTTTTATAAAATGTTTAAAGAAGGTGATAAACACTTTAAGGCATCTTCAAAGTTTTCGTAAAAATAATGCACCTATTTTAGATACACGAAAATTTTCTAACTCTGAACAATATTATCGAAGCTACAATTTTAAGTATGAATTATAAAGGAGAAGATGTACTGTTACCTCGCATCCCAATGATTCCAACAGATATGCCATTCGAATTCAAATGTCTGCAGTTTCCAGATAGACAGACAGCTAGAGGTAGGTAGGTAGACAGACAGACAGATCCCCGCTAGGGGCTGGGTGAAGCCGGGCTGGGTCAGCTAATATACATATAAAAGAAGCAACAAATTCTATATTATACTTGTAAGATAGGATGGTTAGAGAGGTGTCGTATTCACCTGCAGTTTTGCCTTTAGTCTTATCTTTCAGGAAAGCACTCTTTTCACCCATATAGTCAACGACCAAATTGTTTCCTCTAATTGCAGATTTGGCCAGCAGTCCATGGTTTTTCTCAGCAGCTGCTTCGTTGGCAAACTCCAAGTAGGCATACCTGAAAATGTGAAACCAAAAATAAAATACCTGCAGTTATTATTTAGCTAAAGTTACTGCTAAGTAACTGCAGTGTTTATAGTCTGTAAGAATGTTACTGGCTCGTGAGACTGGCAATGGCTTACTTTTCTGTATAGGGAGGGTGCGAGAAACAGATACAATGAGAGAGGAGATGAGAGATATTGAGAGACAAGTTGAGTACCTGTGTGTGATGTCCTGCTCATGTGTTATGTGCACTTCTGCATACTGGCTGTTCAGCTAGACGGTCGGTCATACATGGTGAGTAATAATTCATCCTTTCTAAGTGATTCAAACTTTTCTGGACTATTGCGTGAAATAGATATTTAGTGATTCAATAAATGTTCTAGAATAGATATTTAGTGATTCAATAAATGTTCTAGAATAGATATTTAGTGATTCAATAAATGTTCTAGAATAGATATTTAGTGATTCAATAAATGTTCTAGACTATTGTGCAAAATTGATGTGATTCAAAAAATTCTGGATTGTAATGAGTGGGATAGATGTTTTAACGTGCAATACAGGATGGCTGTCATGCATGTAACAGTGGTACCGTCTTCAGATATTTGTAGTAAGAAATATAGATGTCCTGTAGTTAGAAAGGTGGGTCAGAGTATCAACATCTAACAAGAAAGGTGGGTCCGGGAATCAATATCTAACAAAAAAGGTGGGTCCAGCTATCAACATTTAACAAGAAAGGTGGGTCCAAGTATCAATATCTAACAAGAAAGGTGGGTCCAGGTATCAACATTTAACCAGAAAGGTGGGTCCGGGTATCAACATCTCACAAAAAAGGTGGGTCCGGGTATCAACATCTCACAAAAAAGGTGGGCCCATGTATCAACATTTAACAAGAAAGGTGGGTCCAGATATCAACATCTAAAAGGAAGGTGGGTCCAGGTATCAACATTAAACAAGAAAGGTGGATCCAGGTATCAACATTAAACAAGAAAGGTGGATCCAGGTATCAACATTCAACAAGAAAATTGGGTCCAGGTATCAACATTTAATTAGAAAATTGGGTCGAGGTATCAACACTTAAGAAAAGTGGGTCCAGACGTCAACATTTATCCCATCTTGAAAAACTGGAATACTTTGTACTTCAAAATAACAGTGCACAGAACAAATTAAAATTCTACCAGGGGATTCACAACAACAAAATCTAGCCAAAATAACTCATACATACAAACACTACAATTAAATCCTAGAATTCTAACACGCACAATTCTTCAAACTGGTAATAGATGTATTAAGAAAACATACCCTGGTAGTTCTTTGTTTTTGTCCTTAAGAGTAACCATAGTTCGTAGCCGAACTTGCAAGATGTCCTTGGACAAAGCCTTGATGTCATCCACTGTGACGTTTCTGGGCAGGTTTTTAATGAACAAGGTTTGTGCGTCTAGATTTCCTGTCAATATTGATCACAAAATTGTATTCAGCAGTGATTATTTTATATAAAAGGATCAGAGGTGGGGTGACAGTCTCCTGCCTTGCTCTTTCAAACTGCAATTGTTAATGTAAATATTTGGGTTTTTTTAAAAGAAGGAACACTTTCACACACAACTGATTTCTCCATAATTGCTCTGTCATCTTCAGCAGCCAATACTAATGATGGCAGAGCTTTCAGACTCTTTTCCACCCACACCAGTATGTATTCTGCTACCTGATTTGCCCACTATTAAATATTTTTTTTAATGATTGCCCTTTGTTTTCACAATTAAAATAATGAGATTATTACCCTTATTGTGATGGCATGGTCATGGAAATTACTCCCCATTGCTTTACACAATTAATGGGCCAGCAAATTAGTGTACTGAATATAAAGATTACATAGCAGATTACTGCTGGTTTTAATTATTAAATAATCACAAGATTACTACTCAGGCTTTACACAGCCTCGGAGTGCTGCCATTGCTATAAATAACTCGGTGGCCAGGTTCAATGAAAGGACACAATAACACTTAACAGACCAAAATAGGGGGACAGGAATGTAAAGGATTCAGTCACCTAACCTCTTTGACATAATAAATGTAAGCAGCTGATACTCTAAACCTCTATTGCAACCATGTGCCACCTTTACAATTCAAGCAATCATGCAACATTATGGTCATGCAACTATCAACATTTTTATTAGCAAAGAACTACTCACCAGAGGGCGTTGTTGATTTTGGTACATCGACTTTGCTTATACTGGCTTTTTCCTTTTTAGACACTGGCTGTTTTTCAATTCTGGCTTTTTTGCTTGCAGGCTGGACCTCTTCGTCGTCATCTTCACTGTCATCATCTTCATCGTTGTCCTCTTCATCTTCTGCCTCCTCCAAATCCTCGTCATCTTCCTCCTCCAAATCCTCATCATCATCATCATCTTCCTCGTCCTCTTCATCCTCCTCATCATCATCTTCAGAAAAATCTACATCACTGTCATCATCTTCTGCAAGTTGTCCTTTAAACAAGTCACCCACTGACATTTCATCATCTTCATCATCATCGTCTTCATCATCATCAGAGTTTGTATTCTTCGGTAGCTTAGATGCCTTAGAATTCTCTTTGGCAGAAATCTGGGTCAGTTTCTTCTTTCCTGGACTCTGTACTGCTGGACTTGCAACCACGGCTTTCTGTTGTTTGGGTGTCAGTCCTTTTTTCTGAGCAGGTGTCGCAGGTGTCAAGGCTTTCAGCTGTTTAGGTGTCTGTCCTTTTGGCTGTTTAGGTGTCTGTCCTTTTGGCTGTTTAGGTGTCTGTCCTTTTGGCTGTTTTGGAGTTTGTAACTTCTGTTGATTAGGTGTCTGGCCCTCTTGCTGACTGGGTGTCTGCCCATTCTGTTGTTGCTTCGGTGTCTGCCCATTCTGTTTTGGTGTCTGTCCTTTCTTTTTTGGTGTCTGTCCCTTTTGTTGGTTGGGTGTTTGTCCCTTTTGCTGGCTGGGTGTCAACTCGTTCTGTTGCTTTGGTGTCTGTCCCTTCTGTTGGTTGGGTGTCTGTCCCTTCTGTTGGTTGGGTGTCTGTCCCTTCTGTTGGTTGGGTGTCTGTCCCTTCTGTTGGTTGGGTGTCTGTCCCTTCTGTTGGTTGGGTGTCTGTCCCTTCTGTTGGTTGGGTGTCTGTCCCTTCTGTTGGTTGGGTGTCTGTCCCTTCTGTTGCTTTGGTGTTTGTCCCTTCTGTTGGTTGGGTGTCTGTCCCTTCTGTTGGTTGGGTGTCTGTCCCTTCTGTTGGTTGGGTGTCTGTCCCTTCTGTTGGTTGGGTGTCTGTCCCTTCTGTTGCTTTGGTGTTTGTCCCTTCTGTTGGTTGGGTGTCTGTCCCTTCTGTTGGTTGGGTGTCTGTCCCTTCTGTTGGTTGGGTGTCTGTCCCTTCTGTTGGTTGGGTGTCTGTCCCTTCTGTTTTGGCGTTTGTCCCTTCTGTTTTGGCGTTTGTCCCTTCTGTTTTGGCGTTTGTCCCTTCTGGTTACTTGGTGTCAGGTTTATTTCCTGTTTAGGTGTTTCTCCCTTCTGTTTAGGTGTTTGTCCTGTCTGCTTGGGTGTTTGTCCTGTCTGTTGTTTGGGTGTTTGCCCATTTTGCTTCTTTGGAGTTTTTTTGGCCACTGAAGGCTGTGGAGTTGAGAATGTGGGTTTTTTCACACCGGGAGAACCTGAAGCGGTTTCTGACAGCTTCCGCTTTCTATTCTGTTGCACGTCTAGAATAAAAAGTACAGCATGCAAATTATTAATTTAAACACACATTATGTTCTGTGTACATGTTATAATACGTGCAAATATGTTATGTATATGAGCCTGGAAGTATGCACAGCTCAAATCTATGCTTCCAAGCCACAGTATATGATGGGGTAACCAGATCCCGTCTCTATGTAACCATATCTAGGTTTCAGTCACATGTGTGTTTGCATATGTGGGTGGACGGGGGTGTGTTTGCATATGTGGGTGGATGAGTGTGTATATCTTTTATTCATCCCTTTAGCAACACTCCATGGTCTATGCCAGAAATACAAAAAAGTTGTAATACAGTGGATCCCATCACATTGCAGTATACCTGGAAACGAAGAGGCTGACAGACTGGCAAAAGAGGGCGGACGACTACCACAGCCTGACATAGACATAACCTATAATGAGGCAAAGAGGTTGATAAAAAGCACTTATAGAACCAAATGGGAATCAGAGCATCCAGGCCATCAGAAGGATGATGCATATTACAAACTCGACCGAAGAGAACAAGTAGCAATCTTCAGACTCCGCACAGGACATAACAGGCTGAAATACCACTTGTTCAATAAACTAAAGATAGGAGATACCGATGAATGTAATTGTAGAACTGGAAAAATGACAGCAAAACATTTGCTGCAGGATTGCCCAACGTATGCAGAACAGAGAAAGATATTTTGGCCCACACCTGCTTCATTTGAGGACAAGCTCTATGGAGATATCAACAAGCTCAAGTTGACCGCAGCTTACTTTAACTACATACAGGTTGACATTTAAAGGTGCATGAAGACCCAGAGGCATGAAATGGAATATTGCTTGGATAGCAAATCCATTATGTGGAAAGTCCAAATCGAAAGCTCGCTGTGTGGGCTTCATAAAAGGTGGAAGTGTCCTAGTGGCACGAAATGGAATATTGCTTGGATAGCAAATCCATTACGTGGAAAGTCCGAATCAAAAGCCCATTGTGTGGGCTTCATAAAAGGTGGAAAAGTGTCCTAGTGGCACGAAATGGAATATTGCTTGGATAGCAAATCCATTACATGGAAAGTCCGAATCGAAAGCTCACTGTGTGGATGTCATCTGCAGACTGCATACTTCTGGTTTCTGGAAGAACAGCCTATGGTGAACGGAAGCCCCAATATACGGAAGTGAGGCTAAGCAGCCATGTGCAGGACGTGACGATTCCTTGGGTGAGCCCAGTACCAGAGCGCTATGTATCGGCTCTGCAAGTATGGAAGCCTCCTTGGATGGCGGGGAATGCCCATGGTCTGCCCCTGCCTTCCCTTGAGGGCTGACCAGGATCTTTGGCTGTTCTATATGGGCCAGCTGGGATGGGGGATAACACCACAACAGTGAGAGTCAAACGTCCTAAGAAACCCCCGGGAAGGTTAACCCGGTCAACAAATGCCCGCAGAAGTCGGATGTGTCGGCCTAACGGCGCAAGAACGCAGCTCTGCTGTAAACAGGCACAACGCAATCACATCCGAAAAAAAAAACTCCGGATGATCGCAGAAGAAGAAGAAGATTCATCCCTTTTATCACATTTCATTTACCAGCAGCAGCATCACTGTTATGATTTTAATTATCATCATCTTTATTAGCATAAACCTTCATACTTTCGAGCGCCTTGTTATCTGGCAAGGTGAGCATGCTTCACATTTAGTGATCTCCAAATACATGTATCAATCCATATACACTCTTCTGTGCCATGACACACAAGGTCAAGAATCTCTTGCGGTCTTCCTCTCTTTCCAGTTGTAATAATTTGTTCTAGTTTTTGTCTACTCATAATGTAGCCAAACAATGTGTCTGCCTCATTCTGTTATTTGTGATACGTTGTCTTTGTCTCTTTCAAAACGGTTCGATTACAGATTTTGGCTATTTAAGAAGTTTTCAGCATTCTATAAAACCATATCTCTGGTGTCTAGGGAGATGTTTGCTTTTTTACTAACTGTCCAGGGCTGACGGATTTTTTAAACTAGTCCTATGCAACATGCAAGAATTCTTTTTCTAACGTACAATGACAAGGAATGGTTACATATGATATTCATTTTATAAATTGCAATTTTTGCTTGTCCTATTCAGTCTGTAGATCTGTGATAGATCCACATTGATGATATTCATATGCCTCAGTATTTGAATTTCTACTACATCCATGCATGCTCCAAATTCTCTATCTACATCTGCAATATTGTCTCGTATAAAGTTTACTGTCTTTTTTAGCTCGTACAGTGGTCTATAAAGTTTATCTTCTTCTTCTTTGCGTTCACCTGGAGTGTTTTTTCAGATGTGATTGTGGTGTCTCGTTATGCGCCCTTGGGCCAACACATCTGACTTTTACCGTGCAATTTTGACAGGTTAGCATTCCTGTGGGACTCACTTTTGTGGTGCCGTCCGCATCCCAGCTGGTCAATTTGGAACGGTCAAATGCTTCACGATCAGCCCTCAAGAGAAGACAGTCCATGGCATTTTCCGCCATCCAGGGTGGCTTCCATAGTTGCAGAACCGACACATAGCGCCCTGCTGCTGGGCTCACCGAGGGAATTGTCATGGCCTGCTCATGGCTGCTTTAATTCCTCACTTCAATATATTGGGCATTTCGTTCACCATGGGCCTTTCCCGAACAAACCAAACCGGTCTGCAGACGGTATCCACTCAGCGAGTTTTCAATTCGGACATGTGCTTGTCGCCGTGCCCGGACAGAGCTGTTCCGGGCACGATGAACATTTGGAAAACTAGCTAGTCAGAGCTGTTCCGGACATAAGCGGCGTTCGGAAACTAGGTATTCGGAGTTGTTCCTAGCACGAGAGATAATCGGACAAGACATTTCACACGGACGTAAATGCGTAGTGCCAATTTTTATTTTGCCACCCCTAGGACAGCATGTCCGACTTTGGCTGGCATTTTTAATGAGGTTAGCCTTTGATTTCAAGGCATGTTGGACTTATTGTGATGTCGCCCACATCTCAGCTGATCAAGATAGAATGGTCAAAGATATCACGGTCAACTCTCAAAGGAAGGCTTTCAAGCTATGCCGACATTGCGAACTAACATATAGAACTGACAACCTCGAATCTTGTGAATAAAGTGTGCTGCATGAATCTGCAGAAGCTGCCAGGGGCAGCCCCCATGCACAATAGTGTGATCGAGTGTCGGAATCGATGGATCCAATAGATGTCCTTGTTTAATGTGAATTTTATTTGCCAAATAAAATATCACTGTACATAGAATGTGTCCTTGTCGACAAATATCATCTTTGTGAGATTTGAAGAAAAAGAACTTGCAAACAAAAGACAGACAAGAAGAGAGAATAATAGTCTTCTGAAGCCAATCGACGGCGATAGTAAACACATTTTTGTGATTAGTGTCTTGTACTATTCACAAAATTTTGTGAATAGGGCTCCCTTAATATTTTTACATCATTATCTTTGTCAACATGAGTCTATTCTGCCATAATTATCTTTTTTAATCATTATCATTGTCTTCTTTATCATTACTATCAGTATCAATGACTAAATGTATACTATCCCAAACAAAAGTAGCATTTCAAAAGACGATATTCTTTGCAATTTACCTAGTCATTCAAATTCAAGGTGTGGAAATTAGTTCTTAAGAGATGTTTTTAGTAAAAATTTTAGCCAATCTCCAATCCGGGAAACGATTCATGGACAATTAGCAGACAAGTTAGAAATTACATGGAAGCTGTGTCGGGCACTCTCACGAAGTTTATACTTCACCTCGACACCGCAAGGTACAAGAGGAACATGATGAGATGAGATGCTGTGGAGATGTAGTTTTATAGAATTAACAGAACACCATGGACGGGCAGAAAAAGCAAAGATGTTACCTTGACAAAGAGCAAAGAAGTTACCTTGACAGAAAAAAAAGAAACGACTCACTGGTTACTCACATCAAAAGAATAAGTATCATGACATCTTTTCAATTGTCATATGAGACAACATAGTTTAATAGATCTTGACAGTGTACTCCAACGTACCATCACATGATGTCTTGTGAGAATGCATGTGACACTGGTGGTACCAATGCTACCATTAGATTTACATTTTCAAGATCTATTATTTCTCCTATTTTAGAAAGGTGAAAATTATTGTAATAATGTACACATCACTTTGTATACCTTCAGATCATATACTTAATAAAACATAGTAGTTAATTTGAGCTCCTTATCACAGAGTTTGTCGTCATAAGGTTTCGTCAAATCAAACTGTGCCTCAGTGCATCACTGTATCCGACTTTTCCATCGACGAGTATTTTCTTGGGTTTGCTTCTCAACTTACACATCACAAAATTAACAGACGAGAAAATATACAAAATTAAATAATACCTTTCTTGAAATTAGTCATCTTAATCTGTGTAGACGATATAGAGTATTGTGAGTTGATGATAAAAGTCCCTACACCGATGATAATGTGTCAAATTCAGGCCCACATGGACTGCCCAAAAACAACGTGATCAAGAAAGTGATGATTGCGAAGGAAGTATGGCACATATTTAGTTTATGTTCACTTTCTTCTTAAATAAACTCAAAACTGTAATCTGAAATAACATTCTAAATAAAACGAAATAGTAGTTATCGTACCTGTATTCTCCATTGCTATATGTATTGCCTTGTGTTAAAATTTACTTCACAACTGTTAAAATATATGCAGCTACGATGATGTCGCTTTACTTCAGTTTAGTTGCAGTAAACATGCACACGTGGTGACTGATGTGCCAGGTAGTGGCAATCCAAGTTTTTAATGATCACCAATACAGGAACCGCGCGTTTTAGTGGCTTTAACTTATGGTTGTTTTGTACTAGCAATGTATAGAAATATAGAACTGAAAGAGGAAATGTAGAATTTTAAGAAACCCTCAATAATGCATTGATCATTGATAGATATTCATAAATTAATAGGCAAATATGAGCAATTACCGTGGCGAAAACAATGTGCACACTAAACAATGAATTATACTGCTGGCTATAGTGTGCATATTTTACTTCATTTTTATTGTTGTTAATTGAAAAATAAAGTATACAAAGAACACTTAACTATAAAACCATATCCAATATATGATAATTAGTGTAAACTTTCACATCAATATGATAAACAGAATTTCACTACACATACATTATAAATATTTATAACATTAAAAAATATATTCCTTTAGTGAATTTAAACACAGAATCCACAAACAATATGTTGCACAGTTTATTGCCTGGTATCTCGTCAGGTGCATACGCCTACTGGAGAGTGATATATGACATATGAAATTAGTAATACTTTATCTCATACAATGTTTTTAGTTTTAGTTCAGTCGACGGATCAACATCACGGCACATGGGTGTAATCCATAAATGCTCCGTTCTATTCCTAACTCAAGCCTGAGTCCGGAGATTCTCAGCTCAGAGCACGAACTCCGTAGCACCGGCCACGATCCTGAAATACTTTTGGGTAGATTTTTAACTCGAAATTTTGCCCGGGCTACTCTTTATCGTTTTCCAACTGCCAAGGAATTTTTTACGTGCGCAACAATACACAAGGGCGTTCGATCTCATTACCCAAAGACCCAGAGGAAATTTTGTTACTAGAAATCCACGTGAAAAAACCCGGTCCTCACCGGGGCTTCTCATACTATCTCATTCAATTAAAATACATAATCACAAGTATTGTTCTATGTGGAGCATTTTTTATCCCCATGGTAATATCACATGAATTCTTTCTGCTTGCACAAAACCAGCTGGAACAGCCTAATTGCAAACACCTCGCTATATTTTAGCAATCGTTTATTGTCCATCGAATACAGCATACTTCTTCTTCTGCTTCTGCGTTCATCCGGAGTTTTTTTTTTTTCGGACGTGATTGCGTTGTGCCTGTTTACAGCAAAGCTGCGTTCTTGCGCCGTTAGGCCGACACATCCGACTTCTGCGGGCATTTGTTGACCTTCCCGGGGTGAATACAGCATACCAAACGCTTTTACTTTCTTCGCGCGAGGGCCATGTTTTATGAGGTCTTGAGATAACACCTGAACACAAACGCTATCTATGAAAAATTATATATAAAACAATACTCAACTATATACAATGTATATCTCAGTTATAATATAATGTGTTTAACAGGATAATGAAACCAAAAATAAATTCATAAATAAAACATAGTGTTGGCAGCTTTACAATATTATATATACGATTACAGTATTTTAAAGCCCCCTATATGCCACGTTATTCAGTTTGCATTTCCATAGATTTGCCACAGCTGAGGCATTTCGTGGTTAATTTTATGTTTAACTACCATCTGAAAGTTCGTAAAAATTTGACAAAAAAAAACAAATTATCACCTTGAACCACAAATTAAAGTTCTAAGGGACATCGGTTCCGTCTCAGAAATTTGTCAAGGCGGCAACTTTCCCGTTCTGTTACTGTCAAGACATTGCTTGCCACATCAGTGCTTCCATCAGTCATTGCAGCATGATTGGGACAGTCTTAGATTTGATTCCAAATGAGAAATGTTAATTTGAAGCAAGATTTTTCTCTCGTGGCATACATTCGTTATTTAGAATGACGCACAAGTTATTGGGGAGGGGGAGAGGAGTTAGCTTTTGATCTTTTACAGGATGTGGCAGTCATCCCCTGCGTTTTTATTTTATTTTATTTTTGTGCTGTTTGTGATTCCTGGGCAAATTTACGTTCAGTAGTTTGTCATTGCTTCTAAACGACCGGCACGTATGCCTTTGTATGGGAACAACGTGAGGCCGCCTGCTTCAAAATCGAACGCGGTATGCGGGATTAAGAAATGCATCCGTAACACCCTTCACCACAGAGTCAACTGATAAAACATGCATGCCAAAAAAGATGCTGACAGACGCTTTATTCGTTCGAACGCTGTTACCAACGCACACCATCGATAGTCCTAGGCAAACACAGGCGTAAAATCACATCATGTGGGATGACATACATAAGACACGAAGCTGGACAAACACAGGCGTAAAATCACATAATGTGGGATGACATACTTAAGATACGCGGCTAGACAACCACAGGCGTAAAATCACATCACATGGGATGACATACATAAGACACGCAGCTGGACAAACACAGGCGTAAAATCACATCATGTGTGATGACATATATAAGACACGCAGCTGGACAAACACAGGGGTAAAATCACATTCTGTGGGATGACATACATAAGTCACGCAGTTAGACAAACACAGGGGTAAAATCACATCATGTGGGATGACACGGTGTGCGGGATTACGAATTGCATCCGTAACACCTTACCCACATAACCGACTAAGGGCAAGGCATACCGAGCTTGCAGTAAACAATCTTGCAAATTCGAGTGTCAGAACACAAAGGAGTTAGATGCATCAGAGATTCCATCTGTCCCTTCAAACGGTATCACTACTGTGTTGATGCACATTTCTACAATGCCGAGCCAGGCAGATAGTATGTAATTCAATTGTTATGTCCCTTTAAACACATTAAGCAGTTTACATAGATTTTATGAATATCTCTGTATTTGAGCACAATTTGGTATTGACTGGTTATTTGGTTGGTTGTGAATCTTCTGGGAGACTGAGTTTTAACTTTACAGTTGGATGCCTTCAAGTTTAGGTGGCATTTTACCCGAAAGAGACTTGTATCAAATGGCGGACTGCCAGGGTGTCAGAAAGTAGGCCCCCTGTCCCCTAATGAAGTAGGGCCTCCCTTAACTGATTCAGTGCCGAAGGATAATATATCGTCAAATGTGACCTCCCATTTGAACAGAAGGACGATATATCGCCATACTAGGGATATCATGTTCTTTGTTTTGTTTCGTGGTATCTTCCGCAATTTCGATGCGCAGTAAACGGACATTTACATTACAATACTTGTTAATTTCATTGTGTACGATGTTTGGTCCAAACCTGCTGGTGAATCTATGTTCGTTCATTACCCTACAGTCCTTGTTTCCACATGCAAAACCCATGTTAACTTATCATATATTGGTATTCAGATCACCCACCAAAATGTCGATATTGCAATTTCCCAGAACTCAAATCCGGCATAGGCCCTACGGATATCAAACTGTACAAATAGCTATGATAATAATAACAACGTAAAAATAAGTTACACCAGAACACAAGGAGTCAACGTTTCGATCTGAGTAATATTCATCAAGAATAACACAAACAGATTTAAAGAAAAACATTAAATTATAAAACTGAATGAAACATTACAATATTTACATCGTGTTTTCCGTACGCCAGATTTGCGTTTCTCGTTGTGTCCGAGTCAATTTTGCGAAAAAAATAGAATCTTTCCACAGTGTCAACCAGCCAAAAAAAAAAAAAAAGATGTTAGAAAATGTATAATCGAAGATGTTAGAAAAGATACGTTGATTCCCTGTGTTGTGGTGTAACTTATATTTGCGTTGTTGTTATTGTCATAGTTATTTGTACAGTTTGATATCCGTATGCTGGATTTGAGTTCTGCGAAATTGCAATATCGGCATTTTGGTGGGTGATCTGAATACTAATACTTTCTCGTAAAGTATGTACATTGTATTTATAATCTCTCTTTTCCGCAGGCGTCACGTATACCCAGGCCAATGAAAATCCCCGGGTCGAAGAGGATTCGAATACATGACCACCGGGTCGGCAGGCAAGCGTGCCAGCCACTGCCCTACCACGCCTCCCAAACAGGAAGTAAGAAGGGAACCCTTTCACGCGCCTTGAGTGTATGATACTAGACCCATATTTAATGGATCAATCGGCACTTGATGGGGGATTACTCAATGTTCCAGATGCCAGAGGGCCGGGCACAGCATGTCGCAGTAAGACAGAAATCTGCCGGTACTGCGCAGATCATGACGCCTTTAAGGAGTGTCCGCTGGCCAAGCTGGACACGGACTTCCGAGCACCCAACAGCAAAAGAAAGTGCGCCAACTGCCTGGGCAAGCATGGAGCAAGATACTTGTGTCGTCCGTACCTCCAAAGACACAGAGACGTCTTAAAGCTCGCCATTAAGACAAAGACGCCATACAAAGAAGCAATGCGGAGGTGCGAGACGGCCAAGGGTATAGCACAAGCTGAAAGAGATCAACTGCAGAACCAGATAGACGAGCTGAAGAAGCAAGTCAAGGCAATAGGCCTACTGACGCCAGCACCAACCAGCCTGGCCGACACGAAAGAGATCCAGCACAACATCAAATAAGAAATGCAGCGCATGGCTAAGATGAAGAAGGAAAACGAGGAAATCCTACAAATGATCAAGACCGAAAGAGAACAACTGAACGCCGAAAGGACACAGCACCAATCCAAACCAACAGATGAGATGAAGCAAGATTAAGCACAACAAAAAAACATCGAAAAACTGATGAAGACAATGCACACAAGAAAGGAGGCAAAAATACGCATGATGGAGTCAAGCCATAGACCAATCAGAAACAGCAAACAAACAAACAAACAGACTTTATTTTCAAAGGGTAACAAATTGGGCACGCAGGCCCGTCTTACATTCGGCCCTTCCAATCACTCATCTTTCTTTCATCAACAGTGCATAGGAAAAAACATTGTCACATAAATTTTCAGCAAGCAGAAGCCAGTAGTCCAGCCACGATACCTAAGCAACCCGAGATGAAATCAGCATCCTGCCAGGTAGAGGAATATGACCTAGAAGAATTCTCCGAAGAAGACTGGAGAGAGTACGAAAAAGAGCACTCCCCCGCCTAGCTTACTGCGAAGAAAAGGTAAGGCAAGCTGAACTACGATGCAACGAGTGGAGTAACAAAGAGTCCTCTTAAGGACTGCAACCAGTCAAGCCAGGAGCCTTACTAACAAAACAAACCACCAGAGGAGACAGGAACAAAGGACAGCCGCCGGCCAATCCCGCCAGCTGACGTTACAGACATAAACACTTATATAACCATGTCCGAGATAGGACTTACTACGATGACGATGAAGGAATGCCTACAGGTGGAAGGCGACAAAGAAATACAAAAGCTTACAAAACAATTCATTGCAAGAACAGGGAAAGAAATATAACCAACATAAAATAAAGCCAACAGCAAAATAAAAATACAGTGAGGAAAAACTCGACCACACGAAAACCAGACAATAGGAAATATATAGGGGTGCGTTAAAACGCTCAAATGGTGGACAATAGAGAGACGAAACGACCCTCTCCGACGGGGGAGACAAGGAGAAGGGTGGAAATTGCCCCAACGATGGAGAAGACGATGGGAAACTTCCCTGAAGATGGATAAGAGGGACGTGCAGGAAACCCCTCCGGAGTGGGACAAGAGGAGACGGAAGGAAACCTCCCCAACGATGGACAAGAGAGATGATACAATACGACCCCTACGCTTGACAAAAAACCGCTGAACAAAGACCCAAGAAAATAAGCCCAGACGATAACAGGCGCCCACCCCCAGGGCAAGCACAAGAAAGCAGATGATAAAAGACAGCCCCTCCCCACCCCCAGCGTCAGCCCCGGACAAGAAAACACCAAACGAGAGGGATGGGCAAACCGACAATGACAGCAGACACACCAGCAAAACGACAGAAGCAAAAAGGATGGCAAAAAGAGGAACTCGGACAGACATGCAGAAATAGAAGCTGTCCAACACACAAAAGACCATAAAACCTATACCGCACTATGAACCACCACAACTATAACCAACGTCATTAAGACGGGTTGAACGAGGTGGAAAGTTTCTTTTTTTTTCTACAAATCGGAATCGGAAATAGGACTTACTCATAAGAGCGCACAAGACAAGAATCAGGGCTAAAAAACCACGGCTTTCAACAATAACCACCGCTGAGGAAGCAGGTTAGACGAGACCGAATTTGGATTTTTTTCTCTCGAAAAATTGGAATTGGAAACTTGATAGGTGATGTGTTAGCCGAACACGCCGACTGCCTTTACTCCCCAAGACGTTTCCTGAGATCTATTTTAGACTGGGTCGACCTGGGAGACCCGATCAATTTTATAAATTTGAACCTGCCACGTTGTGGATCGAACCCATGACCTCGAGGTGGGCAGGCTTGTGGCTAGAAGAAAAAGTTTTTCCATTACCACAACCTCAGAAAGAGAAGTTATAATTAGGGCCCATCCTAGCCTCAGATTAATAATTCTGTGAGCGAATCCGCCACATTTCGGACTTGAAAGCGATTGCTGTCCATCAAAGGAGGTAATGGATATAAATATAATCTAGAAGAATTTCCATTATACGATTACTCCTACCCCGTTCAACCTCAGATGAGAGATATTAGGGCCAATCGCCTCGCTCAGATTAATAATAATAATCCTGTAACAGAGTAAGCCACAAATAGGATATTAACTTGAAGGGGATTGTCCAAAGAGGGCAATGGGAATCTTATGGGAATGGCCCAACTTTGACTTAAAAAATGATCTAGAAGAAAGAAGTAATCGAGGTAAAATATGCGCCAATGACATCGACAACGTATATAAAGCTATATAGCATCGACATTTGCGTAGCAAAATTAACCACACACAAAATTAAACATTAACAAACATACATTGCTATTTTATGCAGTATCTTTATGAAAACAATTAGCTAAATCAACACAACTCAATGTTTCCCCTCGCTATGGTGGGACATACAACAAATACGCATGTTATCATGTCATGGGGAGTTAACTTCCATCAGACATGTTTGCAAATTTGAGGAGATCGGCCAGCGGGAGACATGGGCAAACAGAACGTTAAGAAACAGGGGGTGAGGTTTGTTTCCTTGATGAAATGAAATCATGAGTTGCAAGATATGAAGCCTGATTTTGTTTCTTGCTTGCTGAAGCGATGTAGTTGCGTTGTTCCTTAAATATCTTCAAAAACAAAAATAATTTTTTTTAAAGCCCCAAAACGGTTTTTAAATTGAATTTTTTTGGAAGCGCCATAATTCAGTTTATACATCATTTAATAGTAGTACATATCTTGAGCAAGTAGTCTCTTGGCTGCACACTATATCATACTATATGGTATCGCTTATTATTAGCAATTAATTAATGTTAGCTGTAACTACACAGCAAATTAATAAATTTTACAGCACATAAAGAAACATTAAGGAATTTATCACAAAAACAAATTCCTAATTAGTTTTTGTTTTGCTTATCCTGTTTACAAGACATCACTGTCAACAACTTTTGTTTTTGATGTCTTGGCAAGTTTACATTCAGTAGTTTGCCATTGCTTTCTGAATGACTGGCTCCCATACCAACACGTTAAAACCTAGCACGACACGGTCTGCTGCCAAATCGGTCGCAGCTGTGTTTCGAACACGGGTAAGCGGTATTATGAACCGCATCTGTAACGCCTTTGCCATGGAGACTGGAAAATTCCTATATAGGGGAACTAATATTGCAAAGTAAAATGCAAATTTTAAAATTATTCTCTTGTTTGCTAGCTTTGAAGTCAAGCGTAGTCTACACTGCACTGATTTGTGCATGTGGACCAGCTTTACCTATTACTAGTGTCCTCCATCAGACGAACCCGCTCTGACTTCTGAGGTACTTGTAATTTGTGTCTGCATATTAAGAACATGTCAATGTATTAGTCCAATTAACTTTTGTAAGGAGAGAACCCCCTATCTCAAAATGCTAATAATTTACATTGTTTATTGAAGGGCTGTAATTAAACCCACAAAAGTAAAACTGGATAGCACAAAATGAATATCACAACTCTCTGAAAGACATAATTATATAGTATACTCAATATCACATAACAAAAGTATGATTGATTGATTGATTGATTTAGGAACAGACATCACAGCATTCAGGACATTCCCATAAGCGCTCCGTCCCCATCCTCAGCAGCCAGCGAAGAGTTCCAACACTAATAGTTCCAGTAGTATGAAATAACAATAGACACTATATATATCCAAAGTATAAACCAGAAGGGTTGAATAGGACATCTCCGGGAAGGTTAACCCGGTCAACAAATGCCCGCAGAAGTCGGATGTGTCGGCCTAACGGCGCAAGAACGCAGCTCTGCTGTAAACAGGCCCAACGCAGTCACATCCGAAAAAAAAAATCCGGATGAACACAGAAGAAGAAGAAGAATAGGACATTATTTGTACCATATGGGCACTTTACTGAGATTATGTCAGCAAACAACCATCGGGGTGTGTTCCTGCTATTATTAGACTAAAGATACATGTTGCTGGTACGCATGCATGTAACAGCCATCTTGTTGACCTATTTACTTGTCACGCTGTTTTAAAAGTCTGGTTTATTTGTTGACTATTCTCGTATATAGTCTTCCCGGGAAGGTTAACCCGGTCAACAAATGCCCGCAGAAGTCGGATGTGTCGGCCTAACGGCGCAAGAACACAGCTCTGCTGTAAACAGGCACAACGCAGTCACATCCGGAAAAAAAAATCCGGATGAACGAAGAAGAAGAAGAAGAAGTATATAGTCTTGATATGACCTGTAGCTTAGGGAGGTGTAAAACACTTTACAAGTATGCGTGAGGATTTATTGTAATTAAATAACATCTATAAAAAGATGTCTTTTGACTTTGATAGTCGTTTGGTATATGGTCATCCTTTGGCAGACTGTACAAAATTGTATGGGACAGAAATTGAATAATCCTGCAAACAAAGCTGAAAGTCTACAAAGCAGTTGTATTATCCACACTGCTATATGCTTGTGAAACCTGGACTGTTTATCAGCAACGCGCTAGGAAATGAAACCACTTCCACACAGTCTGCCTTAGGAAGCTATTGAAGATTAAATGGCAAGACAAGATCCCAGACACTGAAGTTCTAGAAAGAGCGTCCATGCCTAGTATCCACACACTACTAATGAAGAATCATTTTCACTGGGCTGGTCACTTGACTCGCATGCCAGATCGCAGGCTTCCTAAAAAAATATTTTACGGCGAACTGCGTTGTGGTAAACGCTCCCAAGGCGGTCAGGGGAAGCGCTTTAAAGACACTCTGAAGATCTCACTGAAAGCTTTTGGAATTTATCTTGACACCTGAGAGACTTCTGCAAAAGACCAAAATTTGTGGCATACATCATTACGCAAGGGTGCAGTCACTTGAGAAGCAACCATGACTGCAAGAGCTGTGAAGAAAAGGCTGGACAGCAAAACCACTGCAGGAGATCATCCTCCTGGAACGTCAAGCATTATTTGCCCACATTGTCAAAGAACATTTCAAGCCAAAATGGGCCTTATCAGCCATATTAGAACTCACGGCTCCATACTTTCAACCCCACTGGATGAAATGAATGGTCATCATCATTCTTGATGGACAAACAACACAGATCTTTTTATTCTTCAGTAAAGGTAAAGGCACTCACATAGTAGTTAGTTAGTTAGTCACGGTTCCAACTTCACGGTAAAGGGTCAGCACATTATGCTCTGTTCCTGTGCCAGTGAATATCACACAAAATGCTCCTCACTGCCCCTTGTGAAAAGTGGATCAGACAGGAGTCTCGACAAACCAACAACATGCACAGGTAAACTATGCTTAATGCCACTGCCAGAATGTCAACATAAAAGTCCGCCACGAAAAATACAGTTCATCGTCGATGGAACCGGCAGTCACTAGAAAACCAGCAGCCACACATTGCTGCATAAGACAACCCAGTTAGTTCAGCGACCGGCTGGCCACCAAGTTTCTGAACATGCAGTTCATGCAACAAACAACCGCAGACAGATGTAATAGCACTCCACACAAAATTCACAGCTCACAGTGCCGCTCCATGCACTCAACTCAGTAGCAGAGCGATGGAACCATAGTCGCATAGTAGTTACTGCTGCGGGGGTATGAAATGTTAGGCTTTCACATATTCTAGTCATGAAATATGAAGTAGGGTGACAATTCTCCTTCCTCTTCACCTGTCCGTCCCAGGAATTTCCCAGAGAATTACCTGGTACCCATGTTTATCGGGCTGGGTTGACCCCAGAAACAAACTGGTTGGCAGAAATAATCCTGCCTCTGCTGGGAATTGAACCTAGACCAGTGTCTTGAGGGGCAAGCACATTAACCACTGTGCTACCATGGCTCCATTTTACAGCACCATAGCTAAACAGCTTACATTTGTTGTCCATAATGTTGTCATTGACTGCCATAGATGAAAATTGTTGGTTTATAAATTGTTTTAAAAAAGAACACGATGTTATGCAGAGATGGGGAGCCGTGGCTGAGAGATTGAAGTACCCACCTCCAGCTCAGAAGGTACTGGGTTCAATCTTAGCATAGGAGTCTCTGTGGCGAAATAGTCAAGCTGCCTGCCTCATGCTCCAAAGTTTATGGGTTCGATTCCAGGCTACTTTTGGTTCACGAGTGCATTTTTCTTGTAGATTCCTGAGGGTTGTCGCTGGAGCTATTGAGCTTGCGTTGTATATGACACTTTCCACAGATCGCCCGGTGGAAAGAGACAGAGTCATATAGGATAAAACCCAGTGCAATGAAGTCGATCCTCTCGACTTTTAAGACTATTCTTTTAAGAACAGTTGGTGTCTGATGATATCACAGTATAATCTCTTATATAGTGAGATCGGATACTTAGTCTTTTTGGATAAGGGCGAAAAACAACTGATGCCACATGCAAGTTATGCATGTTTAAAAATCCTTGGCAGTTGGAAAATACAAAGAATAGGTCATAAGGCCACTGTCCTAGCATAATTGGTAGGAAAGATAACCTACCCATGGGTAGATAGAACCCTTGACCTTGGAAGGAATCTGTCTAGAGAAACAAAATAGTAGTTGTTAAGCAGAGTTGATACAGAACATGTACTGACACTGTTGTCTTGAAGATTATTTTAAAACTTCTGACTTAAACAGTGAACTACAAACATTCAGTTACGTATACACAGCACTTTGTACAACATTAATGATGCCATTCATGAACATTTCAGATATTCACATTGAAACAAAAACATTTAAGGAAGGGGTCAAAGGCAAGACTTCATTGCACTGGTTCTTTCCCACATGGCTTGGTCTTATTTCTGCAAAATGGCCTGCCGAAAGCATTGCACACAGCGCAAACTCCATTGCTCCAATTCTTCTTCTTTCGTTCGCTTGAAATATGTCTATAACTGCAATGTTGTCTCTTGTATGAATTTAACTGTCTTTTTCAGTTCACACAGCGGTCCATAGAGTTTATCTTCCACTGTCATCTCTCTAGGTCAGAAGGTTTGCCTAGATATATTATATTTTGGGCAGTCTTGGAGTATTTTCTCTGCTGTCTGCGACGCCAATTCACATGTGCACATGGCTGTTTCACCAATCTTGAATTTTGTATACATGTGGTTGCATAATCTATTGTGTCCTGTTCTGAGGCGCAGAATAATGACTTGTTCTGGTCTGTCCATAATGTGGTAGTCATCTTGAGCAGGTTTTGGTGGCTTTCTGACTGATTTGATCATACTTTTCTTTTGGTGATATGTAACGGGCACATCAGGCTGTTCTTCTTTGGCTCCTTCCTTAGCCAATTGATCAGCTCTGTCGTTTCCGGGTACTCCACAGTGGGATGGTATCCACTGTACAGTGACCTTATGCTGACTGCTAAGTTCAGAAAGTAATGTCCTTAGTACTGGCAATTTCCCAGACAGGAGCGCCTTGAGTACTGATTTTGCATCTGTCAATAGCACCACAGATTGTGTACCATTGCTGGTATTTAGTAATTTCTCTGTTGCTATCTTGATTGCCTCAATTTCCATTGCTCCAATGATGACCCCCAAGAATATCAGAAAAAAATGCAGACGAACCCACTACCTTTGTACATCAAGGCAGGTGCCTTGACCACTTCACCCTGGAGACCCTCTTCAGGAAGATAACACGCTGCCTTTCAAAATGACACTGTTGGAATGAGTTTTATTAAAAACCTGGTTGTCTAGAACCAGCTATAACAAATCAGCACCGTCGTAGGTAGACAACTCAGCAACTTTAGGAGACCAGAAACATCTTTTGAATTAACCACAAAATCAGTTTGTAAATGGAAATGAGGAATTAAAGCAGCCATGTGCAGGATGTGGCGATTCCTTTGGTGAGCCCAGTAGTAGAGCGCTATGTATCGGCTGTGCAATTATGGAAGCCTCCTTGGATGATGGAAGAAGAAGAAGAACCAGCTACAATAAATCGGCACCATCGTAAGGATAACTACCAAGAGTAGACAACTCAACAGCTTTAGGAGACCAGGAACATCTTTTGAATTTAACCACAAAATCAGTTTGTAAAAATATGGATTATGACTACATACATCTGCTGAGAGTTAATGTGGTCTGTTGTAATCTGCATACAATTTCTGAAAGTTAATGTGATCTGTTGTAATCTACATACGTCTTATGAAAGTTAATTTGGTGCGTTGTAATCTACATATGTCTGCTGAGAGTTAATGTGGTGTGGTGTAATCCACATACATCTTCTGAGAGTTAATGTGGTATATTGTAATCTGTATGCAGGTTGTATATCCAATCAAAGGTAAAAAGACACCACCAAAGAAGGTGACTAAAGAAAGCGATGAAGATTCATCATCATCATCATCTCAGGAGGAGGTGGGGATATCCTTGCAGCAAACACCAGTAAAAAAGAAACCGCAGACACCAGTAAAGATCGCATCAACGACCAAACAGCCAGGTTTGCTTGGTTCTTAAATATGCAAATTCACATAGTTGTGGTGTTGCTGTCTTCTTTTTCTTCTTCTGCCTTTCTTTCATTGGAATATATAGGTGTCTATTTGGTCATGCGTCAAAATACACTTGTTCCTCTTACAGTAGCTACTACGTTGTCTGTTACCGAACATTGCCGGAGATAATTCTTTTGGCGATTTCCGCTTTCTTGTTATTGTACCCCGATGTTAAGGACATATAGCGTACTCGTGATGTTAAATTCCCCGATTATTTCAAGTTCGCGTTAAAAAAGGGACCAATTACATTATATAGTTTTTCCCTCCTCGGTTTACGTGTGTACATCTCGTATTTCTGAAATTCGTTTCTCACACAGAGATACAGAGTGACCTTTTCAGACGTAAGTAAGTATACCCACAAATCACGTTTTATGTAGATGTAATTGTTTGTTCTAATATGTGTTATTAGATGTATTGTCCATTTTTATGTAAATCTTGTCATTTTCAACTATTAAAGTCGGGAGGCAAATCCCAAACGAAAATGATGAAAATTGCATGCTCTGATGTGATATTTCAATGGCCGGAAATAGCCATTTCCTTGTCAGCGATGACTATTTAATATTGTTATGGAATATTCACAGCGATTTGAATGCCAATGAATGCATGATTGCATTCAACGTCAAATTTAGTATTTGTGTATATATTTTCATCACTCTGCATGGGCGGGATCATTGATAATTTTTAATCTTTCCAACGGAACATCTTTTGTCAAAATTCATCTATCTACGGCAATCTACGCTGACTGACAAGTTCTCGCCGCGCGTGGTCTGCGCGTGGCCTGACGTCATCACGGCATGGCGTGATTGTATACATCTGAGTGTCTGGGTGTTTATATATAAACTGGGAGAGTTATAGTCCCTTGCGCGCGTTAATCTCCTTGACGACCAGCAGTTGTGTGAGTGTATAGGTAGGGTCACAAAAAGTGGAAAGGTCAAAACCGTTTTCTTTATATCTTCCTTGTAAATTATAAACTTACACACAAACATTAATATCTCGCTTTAAAATTGACCCACAGACTTGAATAGGGTATCATTGGATTTGTTTTTTCAAGAGCTATCCAACTATGCAGGTTATATAATTAAAAAGCAATTTAGAAAAAGTTACTAAAGTGGCTACTCTTACAGCGAGGCGCCATTGTCATTTGGAGGTGACAGGTTCAAATCTTGGTCGGTAACTATAACTTTCAATTTTTATGTTGTCTAGTGAGTCCTCTAGTCTCTAATTCCTTTTCTCACTTCTGTGAGCACCAAACAATACGTGCATGTTGTGTGTTTATTATTTATTTATGATCTCCCAATGGAGCACATAATAGTGCCAACTCAATTCAAGTAGCCACTACGATTCAGATTTGCCGAATTTCACTGGATATATATTTGCGGATTTGTTCGGCAGCTATTTTTTGTGTCCCCAATCGGAGGAGATTTAGAGTAGTCATGATGTTAAATTTCCCAATTATTTCAAGATCGAGTTAAAACAGAAATCGTTTGCTGTATATTGTTTTTCCATCCACACACTACGAATCTATACCTCTCTTCTCAAATTTGTTTCCTGGACGGAAGTACAGACTGACTTTATAAGACGTAAGTAGACCCGTAAATTCCGTTTTAACTTGACTTTCTGCATGTTCTAGTATGTATTATTGATTGATTTAGGAATCGACATCACAGCATTCGGGGCATTCCCATAAGCTTTCCGTCCCCATCCTCAGAAGCCAGCAAAGAGATCCAACCCCAATAGTACCAGTAGCAATCTGATTATATGTGCGTCTCGCCTTTCCTCTAAGCGTCGAGCATCAGCCAGATCCCCTCGTCACTCCTCACTGTCGCATTCTTGCCAGACCATGGTGATCCTTATGCTCCTCCGAGGTGTACACGTGCTCCCACAAGGCCGCAACCACGTCTGCCTTATCATGCATCAGTACTCCACCAAGTTTTGCAGAGCCGGCCAATCTGTCTGCCTGTTCATTCCCCAGCACACCAGCATACCCCGGAGAAAAGATCCAGACGATTATTATGTATTATTCAATTTAGCATCCATTTTTACCTATAATTTGTAGTTTTTGACTATTAGAGTTGGTAACCCCATCTCAAACTGAAATTATAAAGATGGCATGCTGTAATGTGGTATTTCAATGGCAGTTTTCATTGTTATACAATGAATATTTAATATTGTTATGGAATATTCATAGGAATTGCAATACCAATGATTGCATGTTTGCATTCAACACCCATTACAGCATTTATGTGTAATTTTTGATCACTCTACACGAACCACATCGTTGATAATTTCGCAACTTTCCAACAGGACTTCTGTGGTCAAAACACTCAGAATGGATCTCTGCCTCGCGCTGACAAAACAGCACGTGCAGTAGTGCGCACGGTCTGACGTCATCACAGCATGATGTGGAGGTGTATATATCTCTCTGTGCATGTGTGTGTATATATATATATATATATATATATATATATATATATATATATATATATATATATATATATATATATATATATAAAACCTGGCAGCAGTTCTTTCCTTGGGTTAGACATCGGCAGTGGTAATATCCCTTGGCGTCTGTGTTACCAACAGTTGTGTGAGTGTGTAGGTAGGTCACACTTTGTGAAAAGGTCAAAATCATATTTTTCTCTTTGTTCATATTAAATGATAAACTGACACACAAGCATTAATATCTCTGCTTAGAATTGACCTACAGACTTGAATAGGGTACCGTTGGATTTGTTTTTTCAAAAGGTATCCAACTATGCAGACTGCATAATTAAAAAGCAATTCAGAAAATATTAATATTTCTAAAGTGGCTAATGCAAGAACGTTGTTGACTTGTTTATCATTGGTTGGAATTTGCAGCTATGGTTTTTTACGGAATAAGGTAGACTGTCTAATGCCAATCCTCCTTGTTGCCTCTTATGACCTGCATAGTTGGTTACATTTGTTCATCTTTTCATTGGCAGGTCTGCATGGCCAAATGGGTAAGAACACGTGTTCTTAAACATCCGGTGTGCTGATGCCGAGGTGAGCGGTTCAACCCCTACACCGGACAGCTGGACTAAAATGTTTACCTGTCGTCCTTGACTTGGGGACATAAATTACAAGCACTCCTGAAGTTGGAGTGAGTTCGCCTGATGGCGAGGGACACTGTTAATAGGGAAAGCTAATCCACATGCACAGTTCAGTCCATCCTACTGTAAATAGTGTGTATGGACTATGCTTGAGTTCAAAGCAAGCGAGCGCAAAAAAAAAAAACTTGTAACTTTAAAGGTTCTAGGTTTGGATGGATTCATCTGGTGGTGGGGTGACTTCGGTCACAGGCATGGCAAAGTTAAGACTATTGTCCTGAGTTTAAAGGGATACCCTCTGCCTCACCTCGGGTGCCAATAGACCCTGTCCTGGTTTTACACAACGCCATGCAAGACTTGTCATACATCCTTGTTGTACACTCCATGCTAGACTTGCCATACATCCTTGTTGTACACTCCATGCTAGACTTGCCATACATCCTTGTTGTAAACCATGGATTTACAGTAATCTACCAAACCTGAAACACTGACAGGAGATCTCAGAGTTAATGGACCCCTCTAAAACCTACAAAGTGGAAAAGCTGCAGGCACTCAGCAGCCATTATAATGGAGATGGAGAAGATGGGAAGGACACAAGCAATGAGAGAACACAGGGATGTGAAGATGCTAATTGGAGCAGAAAAGTACCTAAGAATGCTATGCCATCTTATGAAAAATATATTTCAAATCTTAGCATTAGGGTGGTTGAAAAGAAGAATACGGAGAAAAAGTGGATTGGCACTCCAAACAGCAGACTACATGCTGCAAGACAGCCCTGAGTACAACATATCAAGACAAAGTCTAGGGAAAGAACAGCGTAGCTAAACTTTACGGACCATTGAATGAGATAAACAAGACAGTGAAATTTATAAAAGAGACAAGCGAACGAAGGAAGAGCTGTATGCCAGATGAAGGCCACTTTCAGAGGGAGTGATAGGCAAGAGTGGTGAGGCCTGAACCCAAAGTTTAAAAGCAATGACGCTTTGTGCATGCCCGTATAATACATCAATAACATTAGATATGCAGATGATACAGTCTTGATTGCAGACAATGAGCAGTATCTGCATCATTTAGTAGATGCGGTTGTTGCACACAGTGAACTACTAGGGTTAGAACTGAATAGTAAGATGACGCAGATTATGGTCGTCACTGGGAAGAAGGAAATACCACCATGTGATATACGAGTAAATGGGCATACTCTTAAGCAAGTGAATCGATACAGTTATCTCGGAACAGTCATAACATCTGATGGGAGATGCCTCGAAGAGATTAGAACAAGAATTGCCATTGCGACGGTAGCCTTTTGCAAGATGGAAAACATACTGACCAATAAAAAGATATCAATTGAAACGAGAAAAAGAGTGTTGAAGTGCTACATAGAACCTGTACTTTTGTATGGATGTGAAGAGTGGACAAAGAGCAGCCAAGCTGAAAAACATCTGATGGCTGTGGCAATGTGGTTTCTGAGGAAAATGCAAAGAATACCATGGACAGACAGAAAAACCAATGAAACAAGTCCTTCAAGAAACAAATGAAGATCCTAAACTGATTAGAGTCATTAGACATAGACAGTCAAAATTTTTTGGACATGTTATGAGAAGAAATTACTTGAACTTGGTGACATCTGGCAATATCGAAGGGAAGAGACCAAGGGGAAGACTGAGAAGTGAATACCTGGATGGCTTGGCCTTGTGGCATGGTCGAGACAGGAACACAGAGCTGATCCACGACTCTGGTGATCGAGTGAGATGGCAGAACATGACCGCCCACGCCTATCGGCATGGCACATGATGGATCGTATAATACATTGTATTTCTTTCTTCTTAGAGATGGCCATAATCTCTGTCTTCTTACAGTTTAATTCTAACCCTAGTTGTTCACTGTGAACAATACCTCATCTACTAAATGTTGCAGATCCACTTTGTTGTCTGCAGTCAATACTGTATCATCTCCTTATCTTCTTTTATTGATGTTATACCCCCCAGTGATTATTACTCTTATATCTTCTAAATTTCTCATAATATTTTCACTGCATAGGGAAAAAAGATATGGAGACATTACACATCCCTGTAACACACCTCTCTTAATAGGCTGACAATGACCTGCTTCATTATCAGTTTTTATGGCAGCTCGTTGTTTCCAGTATATTGTTTTCTACAAGTTTAAGATCTTTCCCATCAAATTGTAGATCTGCAGGCATCTTTATCACGTTTACACTCCTTATTTTATCGAAAGACTTTGTGTAGAGGTGTTTGTGTACTTCTACAGAACACTTTATTAATATTCTCGCCAAATACACAGCATTTACTGTACAAACCCACAATGTTCTTCCCCTACTTTGGGATATATATTCTTCATAAATCTTTGCAGGATGATCCTTAACTAAATCTTCATGATGTGGCTCATTATGCTAATTGTTCTATGTTGGTCACATTCCAAGGTTTCTGATTTCTTCAGGATTGCAATAAATATCGATGTACATAATTCAGGAGGCATATCTCATAGACTGTGTTGGCTTGGAGATAATATGTATCGTGGAGTCTTCCATGGAAGATCTCTTTTATTTGCTGCCTTGTATCTCCAAATGGAGCACAGACTGTGAACCAACTCACATGCCCTTTGTAGTATTGTTTATGATTAGTTGGATTTTGTTTCCCATTGCAACATACGTCTGTGAGACCTGGACACTTACTAAACAAGTTGAACAACGCTTAAATGCCTTTGAATATAAATGTTATAGACGGATTCTAAGAATGTCTTGGATACAGAAAAGAACAAATGCATCCATATGACAAGATTTGAATATTGAAGAAGGTTGGCTACTGAAGACCATACAACAAAGAAAATTGAAATATTTTGGTCACTTGAAATGTCACAAAAGTTTGGAGAGAACAATCCTGGAGGAGTATATACCCCAGAAGAGAAGAAGAGAAAGGCCAAAGAGAAGATGGGTGCAGGATGTGGCGGATGATCTCCTGATGGGTGTATCGGACACAGGACATCTTGCTTATGACCGAGAAGTTTTCCTGAAGGTTGTTATGGGAGCGAATTTCTGCAAAGGACATGCTACTGAATGAATGAGTTGGATTTTGCAGGTAGGTTTTCTGCAGAATGAAGCACCATAGAAGATACTGGAAGGCAAATTGAAATGGAAAGAAACAAATGACGTCCATGGGACAACTGCATCAAACAGACAAGCAAGATCATGATATATGTTGTTTGTCCATCAAGAATTATGATGACCATTCATTTCACCCAGTGGGGTTGAAAGTATGAAGCCGTGAGTTCTAAGATGGCTGGTAAGGCCTATTTTGGCTCGAAATGTTCTTTGACAATGTGGGCAAAGAATGCCTGACATTCCAGGAGGAGGATCTCCTGCAGTGGTTTTTCTGTCCAGCCTTTTCTTCACAGCTCTTGTAGTCCTGTTCACTTCACAAGTGACTGCACCCTTGCGTAATGATGTACGCCACAAATTTCGGTCTTTGGCAGCAGTCTCCCAATTGTTGTGATGAATTTCAAAAGCTTTTAGCGAGATCTTCAGAGTGTCTTTAAAGCGTTTCCTCTGGCCGCCTTGAGACATTTACCACAACGCAGCTCGACGTAAAAAATTCGTTTAGGGAGCCTGTGATCCGGCATGTGAGTCAAGTGACCTGATTCTACATTAGTAGAGTGTGGATACTGGGCATGGACGCTCTTTTTAGGACTTTAGTATCTGGGATCTTGTCTTGCCATTTAATCTTCAATAGCTTCCTAAGGCTGATATTCATGATATATAAAGCAAGTAAAGTAAAGGACCTTGTTACACACCTTATGCAATGCACAGCTGAGGAGAATTCCTGAACATGGAATATGATGAGAAGACTTCAACATGTCTGATCTGACTAACCACATGATGATACAGTAGTGGCAATTTTTAGCTAATTTATTATTAAGTACAGAAGCCACAAACAATATTTTGCATGATTTATTGCCTGGCATATTTCGCTGCATCGCATAAAGTGCATACCTCAGAGTTATCTTCTTCTACATTCATCCTGAGAGTTTTTTCGGACGTGATTACGTTGTGCGTGTTTACAGCAGAGCTGCAATACTGCGCCTTTAGGCCGACACATCCGACTTCTGTGGGCATTTGTTGACTGGGTTAGCCTTCCCGGGTACCGCAGAGTTATATATCATATTAAGTGAACAGTACTTAAGCTGAAACAGTTAAAACACATAATCACAGGTATTGTTAGATTGTGGAACATTTTTTATCCCCTACAGTAATTTCAAATTTAACACGAACTCTTTCTGCTTGCACAAAACTGGCTAGAACTGTCTAATTACTAAAGCCACACTATATTTGAGCAATTGTTTATTGTTCGTCAAATACAATATACAAAACGCTTTTTATTTGTTCAGACTATGGCATATAATTAATTTGTTTACCCCATGTTAACTTGCAATAGTTCTTACATTCATCCTGAGAGTTTTTTCAGACGTGATTACGTTGTGCGTGTTTACAGCAGAGCTGCAATACTGCGCCTTTAGGCCGACACATCCGACTTCTGTGGGCATTTGTTGACTGGGTTAGCCTTCCCGGGTACCGCAGAGTTATATATCATATTAAGTGAACAGTACTTAAGCTGAAACAGTTAAAACACATAATCACAGGTATTGTTAGATTGTGGAACATTTTTTATCCCCTACAGTAATTTCAAATTTAACACGAACTCTTTCTGCTTGCACAAAACTGGCTAGAACTGTCTAATTACTAAAGCCACACTATATTTGAGCAATTGTTTATTGTTCGTCAAATACAATATACAAAACGCTTTTTATTTGTTCAGACTATGGCATATAATTAATTTGTTTACCCCATGTTAACTTGTAATAGTTCTTACATACAGCTCAGAAACAGACACCTTCATTTGGTGGAAATAAAAGCAAAGCTAAGGAAAGTTCATCTGAAGAAGACGACTCAGACAGCGATGATGAAGAGAAAACGTCAAAGCAGACCAAACAGACTTTACCACAGAAGAAGCAACCAGGTGATTACATTGTATTTATTGTGAAATCCTGGCAACCTACTGTTTGTAAAATTGTGCAGTGAATGTTTGGATGTTGTTTAGAGGATATTTGACGTGTGCCAAGCAACTTGGCGTGCACGCTAGCTAAGCTGATAGGGAACTGTGAATATAATGTTGAGAGCACTGACGGACGTGGGTTTGACACCTGGGCTCGTCGCTTGTTAAAGTGGGGGAAAGATAGGCACCTGTTCCTCTTTTCTCTCAAGCCTACAAAATGTAATGGAGCTATCATATAACAGACCCATAGCAGAAAAGTGCTTCAGGACAACAACAAAAAATAAAAGCAACTCACTGAACAAATATACCCATATGCCATGGTAAGGTTCAATACAAACTACAAGGGGGCTTCAAATGAAAGCCTTAAATGTTTTGTTGTTGTTGTGGTGAATATATTCTGAAAAATTAAAGAACAAATGTAGTTATCGATGTAGTCCCCACGCTGTACAATGCAAGTCCTCCAGCATCGATAAAATGCTTGGATTCCTGTAGAAAAATCGACTCTGGGGTCACTACTCGGTGTGCCTGACCCGGTCGTGAACAGTCTGTCACAGAAGTCACGCCGTTTTGAAACTTCCTACTCCACTCATACACTTGCTGGAATGACAGGCATGCATCACCATACTGGACCTTCATTCGCTGATGAATTTCTATAGGTTTCACCCCTTCCTGATAAAAAAAACAGATAACAGAACACTGCTTTTCTGTGGTGCTTGTCATATGTGGAGCGGCCATCTTTAAACTGTCCTTATGACACCACCATGTTTGTCTGCACCATGATGTCACGTGCTTAACACTCTTGACATCCTTAACAACAATATTGACAGGTTACAAGACAGTGGCATGGTTATTGTAATTTCTATCACACTTTTAAGGTTTTCATTTGAAGCCCCCTTGGAAGAATCATGAACATTAACACAAGTCTGAATAACAAATTAAAGCTAAACCATTATCTCAGATTGGAAGCTGTGGTAGCATAGTGGATAGCTCGCTTGCCTCCAGCCCGGTGGTCATGGACTCAAATTTTATTTGAGGGGGATTTAACAAATTGACCCAAGCTCCCGGGTTAACCCAGTCTCAGATGGGAACCAGGAAATGGCTCGGGAAGTAAAGGCGGATGGTATGGTATTGATCACATCACCCACCAAGTGCCGATTGTTCTATACAAATGTAGGGCCCGATACATCTCAAGGCATGTAAAAAGGGAACCTTGACTTTATTGTTCGAATGTGGTGTTATCCCTATGGTAATCACAAATTAAAAATGAAGTCTTTCTGTCTGAGCAAAATTGGTTGGAACAACCTAATTGCTAAAGCCTGAGTATATTTGAGGTCATTTATTGTTCATTGAATACAGTATATGAAACACGTTTTCTTTGTTAACTTTCTGGTAACAATTTAGCAGGTTTTGAGAGATGGCCGAGCTTGGAGTTTTATAGCCTTGTTGACTGCACAGGGATTCCTGAAGATTGATTAACTCTCTTGCTATGTTATTATCATATTACCTTTTCCTGTACTTTTATTTTACTGTCATGTCATAATACAACTTGTTTCTGTATTAGAATAATTTTTTTTTATCATATTACCTTTTTTCTGTATTACAATAATTATTTTCCTATACAGTAATTATGTACATAAATATCACCTTTCTCACCTTTTTTTTGTAAATCACCTTTTATTCTATAAAGTTCAGCAACTGGGTGTCATAACAGGAAAAAAGTGGACCAGAGATGAGGAAAGTTCATCAGAAGAAGAGGATGACAGTGAAGAGGAAGAAGCACCAAAGTTAAATAAACAGACATCACCACAGAAAAAACAAGCTGGTTAGAATATTATTATTTTTGTAATAGTTGGTTTTTCAATATATTTGAACTGTTTCAAATATCATGTAATAGTGCATGGATATTGATCATCATCATCATCATCAAGTGCCCTGCCAGCTGGCTTAGGCATTATGTCTCTCCACAGATCTCGCTCTTTGGTGTTCTGAATCAACTCTGCTGATGATATTCATCCATGCCACCGTCTCAATCCATCCAGCATTAATTCCCCTTGGTCGGCCTCTGCCTCTCTTCCCTTTGATCTTTCCAGTCGTTACGATGTTCTCCAATGCCTCTCTTCTCATCAAAACTCTCCAGCATTTTTAGAGGACACAGATATTGATTCACATGGAAAGTGGCTGAGAGGATGTGATGTGTGCCTCAGGATCAGAAGGTTCTGGGTTCAACTCCCAGCATGAGGCTGAACATTTTGACAGGCTAGTACAAGCATTGAACCCTCATCTGACTGTTCATGCCATTGTCAGTGTAACTTCCTAAGAGGATATACTATGATACACTAATGCACTTAATGTCAAATGTTATATATAGTAAACATTGCTACATGGCGCAGAAACCTGGACAATGAACAAACAGTTGCAACGTCAAACTGACGCCCTGGAGATGTGGATAAGTTGTTTTTTATGGAAACAAAAACAAATACAGAGATTCTAGAGAGGGTGGAAATGAACAGAGAGTCAATGGCAGAGATTAAAAAGGGATAAGTTAAATATGTTGACCACAATAAAAGACAGCGATACAAGTGCGAAGATAACATTAACAGATGGATAAACAGAGGTCTGTCACAGTGTATCAGGGCAAGAGACAGACAGTGTTGGACATTCATTGCAGCCAACCTTCATTGTGAAGATGGCACCTGATTGATTGATTGATTGATTGATGCAAACAAAACAAGACGATATACCATTTTTATTTCCTGGCACAGTGGGGAAATGTGAAAATCTCTCACCCTATTTGACGGCATTGGAAGGTGGTGATACATTTAATGTGCTGTTTCTGTTGCCGAAACATACTCCTTCCTTGAGTTTGAAATGGTGTTGTCATGAAACTGTTTATGACTTCTGGTGCAAACACTTTTGGTGACATAGGGGACAGATGGCATCTGTACACTCGTGTTGCTTGACAACCATAATGAAAGTATGCTCTGAGTACACGTTGTCCTGGTATTGAAAAATGTTGCATGTGCTTTGCAGAACATTTTGATAAACCCCAGGTTGGTCAGCATGGCCGATTTGGATAAAAGCACTCGTTCTTAACATCTGGTGTGCTGATGTCGAGGTTGCGGGTTCAACCCCTACATCCTTCAGTTGGGCTAATATGTTTCTTCTTCTTTGCGTTCATCCGGAGTGTTTTTTCAGATGTGATTGCGGTGTGTCTAGTTAGGCACCCTTGGATCGAAACCCTTAGGCCAACACATCCGGCTTTTAGCGTGCATTTTTGACCAGGTTAGCATTCCTGGGAGACTCTCACTTTTGTGGTACTGTCCACCTCCCAGCTGGTAAAGTTGGAAGAGTCGGAGACTGCACGGTGATCCCTCAAATGAAGGCAGGGACAGTCCATAGCATTTTCCGCCATCCTGGGTGGCTTCCATAATTGCAGGGCCGGCACATAGCGCCCTGGTACTGGGCACACAGAGGGAATCGTCACGTCCTGCTCATGGCTGCTTTAATTCCTCACTTCAATATATTGGGCATTTCGTTCACCCCGAGCCTTTCCCGCACAAACCAAGCTGGTCTGCAGTCAGTATCCACTAAGCGAGTTTTTCGGACATGTGCTTGTCGTTGTGTCCGTCAGAGCTGTTCCAGACACGTCGGACATTCGGAAACTACCTAGTCAGAGCTGTTCCGAACAAGAGCGGCATTCGGAAACTAGGTAGTCAGAGCTGTTCCTAGCACAAGAGACAATCGGACGAGACAATTCACTCGGACGTAATTGCGTAGTGTCAATTTTTAGTTTGCCACCCGTAGGACGACACTTCCGACTTCCGGCGGGCATTTTTTAATGAGGTTAGCCTTCCTCTGGTTTCGTAGCACGTAAGACTGTTGTGATGTCGCCAACATCTCAGCTGGTCAAGATAGAACGATCAGCGACATCGAGGTCGGCCCTCAAGGGAAGGCAGGGGCAGACCTTGGGCATTCCCTTGCTATCCAAGGAGGCTTCCATAATTGCAGAGCCGGCACATATTGCTCTGAGACTGGGCTCACCCGAGGAGTTGCCACGTCCTGCTCATGGCTGCTTTAGTTCCTCACTTCCATGTGTTGGGCAACCCGTTTGCCACTGATCGCTCAAACACACACCAGGAGCGGTCAGACTGCGAGCGACATCCACTCGGTACGCTTTTTATTTTGACTTCAGACCACGCAATAGGTCCGCTCGCCGTGCGTTCCATTTTGCGTCATTGAGACGTTCTTCCACTTTTGTCTATACTCTCTGTGAGCTGGATACAGACAGTTTTCGTAGCCATTTCCTTCGACTGGGGCACTTTTCTGACTTTTCGTACTCGCTCACCAGGTAGGCTACATGTGCTGCCGGCTCAGCACCTTACCTTCGTGCAGCAGTGGACGAGAAACGGCCTGGCCCTCTCATCCGGGAATCTCTCATATTCCCCAGCTGAGAGCCTTCGAACATGTAATAGAACTGAGCATGTAGCTTGCTCAGTATCACGCTTCTATTTTTCGGTAGGCGGGTATCGGCCTGGCTCTCAGATGTGAGGGTTTGTGGCTTAGAGGCGTTCAGCCACAGCCCTCGACAGGGAGCCTTAAGAGTTTTGTCCGGACCAAAAGTGTCTGCCTTCGTGCCTTCGTGCACCTTTTTAAACTTTTGACTGCTATCCTCAGTTACCTGCAGAGCAGCAGGTTGTGTCTCTCTTAGTCTGGTCCCTATCCCATATGCTGTCCGATATGTAGTTTTTTCACCCATCGGCAAGCACATGGGGTCGATGGGACACGCAAGCTCCCCCACCACGGCAAGGTGGAGACACATCGGGGGAGGGCTAATATGTTTGACTTCTTGTCTTGACTTGGGGACATAAATTACAAGTACCTCTGAAGTCGGAGTGCGTTCTCTTGATGGCGAGAGAGAGTGGTAATAGGGAAAGCTAATCCACCCACAAAAATCAGTCCAGTGCACTAATAAAGTATTAGCACATGTATGGACTACGCTTGAGTTTAAAGGGAGCAAACATTTAAAAAACACCCCTGGGTTGACTTTCTAGGCAATTTTATGTTCAGCAAGTCCAACCTAATGCCAGTATAGGGATTGAACACCATCAGAGCACCGAAAGCTTAAGAATGAACGCTCTTTTCGACCACATCAACTGGTATATTTGACCTAATTTAACTTGAAGACATTTAATTGTCTTGTCTGTATTTTTGTCCATTCATTTACTGAAAAGGCAATACAATTGGCTTCATAACAATGGGTGTTATCCATTATAGCTTGGTCTCTCTCTTTATGAGCAGCTAACTCCATTACTCCAATGATGGTGTCCCCAGGGTCTCTGAGAATAGTGCATTCGAGAACTGAATGGTGAAACCCATGACCTTCTGAGCACGAAGTAGTTGGCATAACCACTCAGATCCCTTTTTACTTTCTTGATGGAGAAAAGCAAAGTCTATCCTGAAATTCTTTGTCTCTTTGATGTTATCTTGATCTGGTTGGATATGTGGTTGAAATACAGAATCACTGCTTTGTTTGTGCAGTAATTTTCGTATATTTTGATGTAGGTGTACAGTTGAGTGCCAAGGCAACTACAGTGGGAGGAAAAACATCTACAGATGAAGACAGTTCATCGGAAGAGGAGGACAGTGAAAGGGAAGTGACATCAGAGAAAGCGAAACAAAAGCCACAGCAACAAAAGCAGATTGGTTTGTATTTTTTTTTTAATGTCTCTTACAGATAATTTTGGTTAAGCATTAGACTATGTTCAGGTATTGGTTAGGATGTTACACTGATAATTGCATGAGCGTAGTTGGATGAGGGTTAAAAGCCAAAACTCATTGTTTTCTGTGGGAGGGAAGGACTGGCCAACTTTTTCTCCATGCACTAAGTCTTACAAAAATGTGATGGTTCTATCACTTCATATACCCACAGCAAGTTGTACTTACTTGATCCGTTGTTAACGAGTTAACAATTATTTCTGGACTTTTCTTATTTGCAGGTTATGTCATTTACATTAAATAACCAGATGGAACAAAAAATCATAACTAACAATGGAGGAATTGAAAATATCAATAACAAATGAAAGTAAACTTATTTTAGAGCAAGCATCTTTTTTTGTGGCAACATACGATTGTGAGTCCTGGACTATTTCGCAGTCAGTAAAGAAGAAAATCTGGGCTTTTGAATGTAAATGTTACAGAAAAGTTCTTAGACTATCGTAGACCAAGAGAAGACAAAAACTGACATTCTTTTGGATCTGAACATCGAAGAAAACTGGCTCCTAAACAGCGCTGTTGACTTGGAATCTGAAATACTTTGACCATGTAACCATCACAGTTGTTGGGGAGGAGCAGTGATGGAAGGCATGGTTCCTGGAGGAAGAAGCTAGAAGATGGGCACAGGACATTGGAGACACCTTGGCATTGAACATGTATGAGGTACAGGACATTGGAGACACCTTGGCATTGAACATGTATGAGGCACAGGACATTGGAGACACCTTGGCATTGAACATGTATGAGGCAGGAGAACTGCAAAGGGTTGAGAATCTGTTTGATGTGCCATGAAGGCAGGCATGCTTCGGTCAGAGTGGCAGGCTTAAATTCAACAACCAAAAATACAGAGCTCTGTTGCATTGTTTTCCCCCTAGGACATGCTGGTGTGGTGGGAAACAAGCAGGCAGACAGATTGGCTGAGTCTGCACTACTTGATGGGACTTTGGTACTTGGTAAGGCAGACGTGATCAGGGCTTTTTGGGATTTTGTGTATAGTGCAGAAGAATAGATTGATCATTGTGGCCTGGAAAGAATGGTGCAGCAGGGAGTGACCAGAGGATCTGACCACCACTCTGGACCCTGAGGAAATGCCAGACGGACACATAACCAGACTGCTACTATTAGTATTGGAACTCTGTTGGCTTTTGAAGATGAGGACTGAACACATATGGGAATGTCCTGTGTGCTGTGATGTTGGTTCTTGACTCAACTCAACTCACCACTGGGCTATGATGAGAGCGACGGTCTGTTAAAAACCTGCAGCATGATGATGAACCAGGTGGATCCTCATATGAAGCAGACACTTGTTATAAGATGAATAGAAGGAATCTTACAAAAACAAGCATTGAAGGAAAATATTACTGCATGAGATCAAGGTCAGGCAATTTAGGTACTTTGGCTGTCTCTAAGCTGAAGATGTCACTGATGGGATGGTATGCAAGCGAAAGATAACGATTTAAAAATTTAGAAAGTGTACATCATAGGAAGAAGAAGTGATTGGTTGTTTTTTCTGGCTGGTGAAGTGTATGACATATAAGGAGACAGTTTATGAATGAATTACCAATATTATGAATTCTGTGCTTAGTTGTCTCAGTACAGAAGAGAAAAGCAATGCAGGACTAGTAGAGCAAAGAGCAGAACTCCATGGACTGTGTCAGAAATACAATAGAGTTATAATACAATGGATCTTGTGACATTGCCATGTACCGGAGAATGAAGAGGTGGACAGATTGACACAGTGGTCAAGTAATAACTCAGAGTCTCCATGGACTGTGTCAGAAATACAATAGGGTTATAATACAATGGATCTTGTGACATTGCCATTTACCGGAGAATGAAGAGGCGGACAGATTGACACAGTGGTAAAGTAATAACTCAGAGAATCCATGGACTGTGTCAGAAATACAATAGGGTTATAATACAATGGATCTTGTGACATTGCAATGTACCGGAGAATGAAGAGGCGGACAGATTGACAAAGTGGTCAACTAATACAATGGATCTTGTGACATTGCAATGTACCGAACAGGCGGACAGATTGACACAGTGGTAAAGTAATACAATGGATCTTGTGACATTGCAATGTACCGAACAGGCGGACAGATTGACACAGTGGTAAAGTAATACAATGGATCTTGTGACATTGCAATGTACCGAACAGGCGGACAGATTGACACAGTGGTAAAGTAATACAATGGATCTTGTGACATTGTAATGTACCGAACAGGCGGACAGATTGACACAGTGGTAACCTAATACAATGGATCTTGTGACATTGCAATGTACCGAACAGGCGGACAGATTGACACAGTGGTAAAGTAATAACTCAGAGTCTCCATGGACTGTGTCAGAAATACAATAGGGTTATAATACAATGGATCTTGTGACATTGCAATGTACCGAACAGGCGGACAGATTGACACAGTGGTAAACTAATACAATGGATCTTGAAACATTGCAATGTACTGGAGAATGAAGAGGCTGACAAATTGACAAAGTGGTCAACTCATAACTCAGCCTGATTTTGTTGTTGCATTCACTCGCTTTGAATTCAAGCGTAGTCCATAAACATGCTACTACTTCTAGTGCATTGGACTGATTTTTGCGTGTGGATTAGCTTTCCCTATTACTAGTGTCCCTCGCCACCAGGCGAACCCACTCCAACTTCAGAGTTACTTGTAGTTTACGTCCCCAAGTCAAGGAAGAGATGTCAACATTTTAGTCCAGCTGTCCAATGTAGGGGTTGAACCTGCTACTTCGGCATCAGCACACAGGAAGTTTAAGAGCAAACGTTTTTATCCATTTGCCCATACTGACCTCCCCACTTATCCTGATATAGAAATAATCCCGAATAAGGCCAAAAAGTTGATAAAAACCATGTGGGAATCAGAGCATCCAGATCACCATACAGATGATGCATATCACCAACTTGACTGAAAGAAACAAATGGCAATCGCCAGACTTCACAAAGACCATGACAGGCTTAAATACCACATGTACAATAAACTAAAATATGGGAGATACTGATGAATTTAACTGGAATTAGTAAAATGATGGCTACACATTTGCTTCATTGGAATTATTGTGGTCTGCATCCGCTCCATTTGAGGACAAACTAAGATGGTGTCAACAAGCTCAAGTTGGCATGTGCTTGTTCAAAAATATATTCAGGTTGACATCTGAAAGTGTACAAAGAAGAAGAAGAAATTCTGTTTACTGTTTATGTTTTTTATTACTTCCCTCTCATTCTCTACAGTTCATCAAGCGGGTACTAAGGCAGTTGGTCACAAGGCACAGGTTGATGAAAGTTCTTCGGAAGAGGATGACAGTGATGAAGATGAGGAAGAAACACCAAAGACAGTGAAACAAGTTCCTCAGCAGAAAAAACAAGGTTGGTAAGAATTTGGTGCGCTGTAATAAGATTTCTTCTTTTGTCATTTTCCCCCCATTGTAACACAGACCCTCAACCAAGTCCCGCCAAGCTGTCCTATCTTTTGCTATGTCCTTCAGCTCCCCCCATGTCCTCTAAATATAGTTAATCGCTGCCTTTAATTCTCTTTTCCATATGTTTCTAGGTCTCCTACTTTATTATTATTGTTTAATCTTAATTGATTCTTGTAAATTTGTGGTGCTTGTATTTTAACCAGTTAATCACCAGGTATAATTAACATCAACTATATTTTATTTACTGTGGCACAGTGCCACGAGTTAGGTAATTAAGTAAACGTAAGATGTGCATAAACAAAAATTACATGCCCCTTGCAGGACTTCCAATCTACCTTATGGACTGTGATTTACTAGACAATTTTACGCTCAGTAGTTTGCCATTGCTTTCTAAACGAGAGATCACATTTAAGTCCAACAAACTGGTGTGTGGAGCAAACCCACTACTTGGTTGCCAGAGGAGAAAGTTTAAGTGCATTAGACCTCTCAGCGCAGATCGGCATGACCAAATGGATAAGAACGCGTGTTCTTAAACATCCGGTGTGCTGATGCCGAGGTCAGGGGTTAACCCCTACACCGGACAGCGGGACTAAAATGTTGACCTATCGTCCTTGACTTGGGGACGTAAATTACAAGTACCTCTGAAGTTGGAGTGGGTTCGCTTGATGGCGAGGGACTGTTAATTGGGAAAGCTAATCCACACGCAAAATTCAGTCCATCACTAATATAAATAGTGTGTATGGACTACACTTGAGTTCAAAGCGAGTGAGCGCAAAAAAAAAACAACAACCTCTCAGCCATGCTAATCTTAAGATGTACATGACTTGTTAAAAATCTACTGTAATCATTCGTGTCAGTTACTGAGTTTTTAAAGGTTCTTTGTTGAAATAAACAACCTGTCTGTTCTCTGTTTGGCTGTTGTTATTAGTTCCTTTGTATTCCTTGAAGTCCTTCAGGTGGGTACGAAAGCAGTTGGTCAAAAAACACAGGTTGAAGAAAGTTCTTCAGAAGAGAGTGACAGTGATGAAGATGACAGTGCTGAAGAAAAAGAAGCACCAACATTAGCGAAACAAATACCTCAGCAGAAAAAGCAAGGTTGGTAAAGTCTTGAGTGTCCTTATAATGACTCTTCCAGTGTCTGAGTGGGCACGTTAGTGTAAGCGGTCTTAGCTGGCAAATTAGTGTAGGTGGTTTGAGCTGGTACGTTAGTGTAGGCGGTTTGGGCTGGTACGTTAGTGTAAGCGGTTTGGGCTGGTACATTAGTGTAGGCGGTTTGAGCTGGCGCGTTAGTGTTGGCAGTTTGGGCTGGTACGTTAGTGTAGACGGGCTGAGCTGGCATGTTAGAGTAGATGGTCTGAGTGGGAATGTTAATGTAGATGGTCAGAGCGGGCAAGTTAGTGTAGGCGGTCTGAGTGTGAATGTTAATGTAGATGGTCAGAGCGGGCAAGTTAGTGTAGGCGGTCTGAGTGTGAATGTTAATGTAGATGGTCAGAGCGGGCAAGTTAGTGTAGGCGGTCTGTGTGGGTATGTTAATGTAGATGGTCAGAGCGGGCAAGTTAGTGTAGGCGGTCTGAGTGTGAATGTTAATGTAGATGGTCAGAGCGGGCAAGTTAGTGTAGGCGGTCTGTGTGGGTATGTTAATGTGGATGGTGAGAGCGGGCAAATTAGTGTACGTGGTCTGTGTGGGTATGTTAATGTAGATGGTCAGAGCGGGCATGTCAACAACTCATGTGTAAGGCATCATCAGATTACTTCCCTCGCACCACACAAGAAACTTGCAAGTCGTGTGAGAGGAAATAAATGATACATTTTATTGCCGTTGGCTCTTTACAAGTACATAACAGTCGCTATCAAAACCACACACAAAGCCACAGAATTACTATCCCTAGTTTCTAAACCCTAATGCTAATTCTATCTATTTGGTTACACAAATCTCCCATCAATACTACAACGAGGTGCCCGCTACAAAGTCAGTCCCCAGTCTGACTAGCTTCCTCCCGTGGTCACACACCACACGGAAGGACCTTGAGGTGTCCTTCGGCTTTCTGCGTGCCGTTCTGTTTGGCACGCTTACATTAGCTATTTTCTGTTGATTAGCAATCGTGGCTATCATGTAGGCGCCGTGATCCTGTCGTGACCAGAGTTATAACTATCTGGTCACCGTCTCCGTGTCTCATGAGAGAACTAGTTAATAGTTCTCCATTCTATCCCCTACCCTGCCCTTATCCCGGGCAATGTATCCTCTCTAATCTATATGAGGTTGACCACATCCCGGTGGTGTTCTATCTTGAGGCAGACCTCTGGCCTCGTATTCCAGTCTTTGACACACACCCTCCCCTCCTGTGTTGTGTCATCAACTTTGACTCATTGGTTGTGACGCAAGAGGTTTCTAAAAAAATTAGTGTATCTAATTTTTGTCAAAGACTGTAGATAACCTGGCTTTGGGCTACTCAATAGACTTCTACTGCCTAATGTCACAATGTCGTATCACTTTACTTGGTTACTGGCAATCGCCACAAACTTGTTTGGTTGGCGTGCGCCCTATTCTCAATCGCAATATTATATTAATTAGAGGTATGTCTGAACCGGACCGTTGTCTAATAAGACCTGCCCTCAAATAGTAAATTAACTCACTACCCATACAAAGTTGACTTTCTTAGGGTCAACACATGAATTGCTTCATGTCCCCCATATAATATTAAACAACCATTACACAAGCTGTGTGCGACAGGCTTTACCTATCTCGCTTCCGCGTGTAAACTTATCTTTCACTGTTAAGTTAGTGTTTCGTTGTCTATTATGTCCCCTGACCCGGAGTTATCTCCCTTTGATCTACAAAAAGTGTATGCAATTTATATGTTTGTTTTTCTGGTTGTTTGCGTGTTTGGATTATATTAATAGTATAATCTACTCTCTAACATGTGTATCTAACTATCATGTGCATGCAAGTAAGTTTTCAAGTGCCATAATTCGGTTGAATGAGGCCACAAAGAAGTGTATCACACTAATTAGTGACTACATCTCCGTCTTATGAGACTTAAAATACTTTCTCTAAGATCTACACTAAACTACACACAACACATTCACGACAACACATTTTAACAAAGAAAGCACACATTTGACGCAGATAAAAAATAAAAAGTCGCGTTGAGCGGCAGAAAAATCCGCTGACCGATCTCACTCTCTCTTGTATAATTTACATTCGCTCTCAGTTTCACACTTCTGTCACACTTCTTTCACTTTCACACTTCTGTCACACATCTTTTACCATCACTTCTGTCATACATCTTTTACCCTCATAGTTATTTAAAAACCTTGGAGTGACACTGTACAAGTTTAGCTCAGTTTGCAAAAAGTTGAGCTCAATGACTGTGCGTAAATCGCTGCACGAGTCATGTATTTACAATATATTTACATGTAAGAAAAAGGGTTGATGGTTTGTACCCTGGTATTATTCACCACTATATTCTATTACAATAATATCCTAAATACTGACATACTAATACTAGTTCTGTAAATATATATTTAATGTGTTACCTATTTTAATCTATGTGTCACATTAATCCTCAAACATTAATCTTTAGCTGTGGACATTAATCCTCAAACAAGCTTACATTACTCCTAATATTTATCTAATTTAAGGGATGTAATCTAACTATTTAAAATGAAATTGATGTGAGATGAGTTATGTACCTTCGTGAAATGGGTAATGTGAAATGTAGTAAGTTACGTACCTTTCTAACATGGGTGATGTTAAATCTAACACAATTATAACTAATGTTTTTAAGTGAAAAACTATATGATTGATATTCTTAATCTAAATGGTGTGAATGATGTATGTTTACTTCTATAATCTATTTATCCTATTACGGTGTTAAACTAATTATAATACTAAATGATAATGTTTGTTACATGGATTGGTTCATTAAGATGGAATAAACTCAAATGAGATGAAACAAAGTGAAATGTAATAAACTAAATGGTACTATTACTATCTAAATTTATTATTGTAGTTTATAATTAGTTGTTATGTTTAACTTACTATCCTATTCTACTTTTAAGCTAAATAAGTGGGTAAATTAATAATCTATCTAAAGTAACAAAAAAAATGAAGACTATTATATTATCTAAATCTAAATATAAATTAAATGACATAATCTACCTATAATTTATGACTATATTAAAACGTTATAATACATATCACAATGAGTATTTATATACATGGTATTTAAATACCTTAGGTTAGTCGTTGCCCTTAATGTTCAGAAAATGGTTTCATTGGCATACTATCTATACAATTGTCCTGGGTATATGAAATACATCACATAGTCACACTTGTGTCTTATGGGTATTGCACCTGTAGAGTTCGCTTGTGTCGTAGACCACTGTTTTCGTGTCTGTATTCATGTAATGTTCTGACACTGTTTTTCTCTGCTTAACACAAATGATTCACTTGAACAGATATGGAGCTTAGTAATGAGCTGTCCTCGTTAACAAAGTGATATATTAGTTCTCAGAGCAAAGTTCTTAATTTTGATGTCTACGGACACATAGAAATTGAATGTTATTAGTACCTAGTTCAGCACATAATGTCTATGTATTTGTAACATATTTAACATAGAATATTTTACTGTACTAAGTTAACATCTATTACTCTACACTCTTATGTGGTATTTCTGGTATCTCTACCTCAGATGGTCGACTAAGGGTATCAGCCAATATGTTATCCTTACCCTTGATATGCTCTATACTAAAGGTGTAATTTTGTAGTATTAGCGACCACCTGTATATACGGTCATTCCGATGCACACCACTCTGTATGACCGTGATTGGGGAGTTGTCAGTCTGGACAATGAAGTGAACACCTGCCAAGAATCGATGGAGCTTCCTCACCGCATAGATGACGCTTAGGGCTTCCAACTCTGATATGGAATATCTGGACTCAGTTGGTGTGATCTTACGGCTCACGTAGCAAATCGGGTGGAAGATGCCATCATAAAATTGGCCTAATACTGCAGCGATGGAGATTCTGCTGGCATCTGTCCTAAGATAATAAACGAGCCTAGGATTAGGCAAGCGGAGAATTGGTACATTACTAAAAAGGATTTTCAATTTTGACAATGCAGAAATTAATAATGCATCTTTGACATCCAATTTTACAGATGCTTTTAAAACATTGGAAAATACACTTGTAATTTCCGCTAAATTTGGTATGAATTTGCTATAGTAATTTACTAACCCCAAAAGGCTTCTGACCTGCTTCTTTGTGGTAGGCATGGTCAGGTTCATAATTTTTGTAATAATTCTATTGTCAGTCTTAAGTTGACCTTGAGAAATGACATGACCCAAAAACTCAATTTCTTTAAGGCCCAATTCGACTTTGCTCGGTTTGACAGTGAGACCGAAGAGTCGCAACCTGTCAAAGACATGTCTTAGTTTCAGTAAGTGTGTTGTCCAGTCATCAGTATGGACACATATATCATCTATATAGGTCACTGTATTCGTCACTCCATGAAGTAGATCTCTAGTTAAGCGTACGAAAGTGGCAGGAGCATTTCGAAGTCCGAAAGGAAGAAAACGCCACTCGTATAGTCCTAAAGGTGTTGAAAAAGCAGTAAGATGGATGGATTGAGACTGCATAGGGACCTGCCAATATCCCTTAGTAAGATCTAGTTTAGAAAAGATTTTGGAGGTGGACATGTCAAGAATAAGATCTTCGCAGGAAGGAATTGGCTCTGCGTCGATCTTAGTGACGTTGTTGAGTTTTCGATAGTCCACACAGAGACGAATTGTAGAGTCCTTTTTCTTAACTAGGACGATTGGAAAAGAGTACTCAGAAGTGGATTTCTGGATGATCCCACTAGCTTCTAAATTAAGAATTTCCTTATTTAGATTTTCCCTATAGCTAAGTGGGATTGAGTACGGCCTGCATTTAATAGGCTTAGAGTCCGAAAGAAGAATGGAGTGTTCGATTCTGTCCGTCCTACCTGGAATGTCAGAAAATATGTCTTTGTATTCCGTCACTAATTCTACTAATTGTCGTCGTTGACTGTCTGTTAGTCCCTGTTCTATCTGTATGCTCTCTAATGTAGCAGTCTTGTCCACAATAGGAACGGGAAGTTCCATTCCGTCGTCGTCTACCTGATTCAGTACGGTGGTGGTACTAAGTGCGTATTCTGTATTCTCGCTAGATGTATGGATATCGTCGGATATGCCAGTCTCGCTAACTAGTGTAGTTGCGTTGTGTATGTCTGTCGTCTGATCACTAGATGTGGGTGCACTTTGTTCGTCTGTCTCTACTTCTGTCTGTTGTCGTGAAAAGTAAGGTTTCAGCATGTTGACATGGAATATCTTTAAGTGTCCGTTTATTGATATTTCATAGTCAACATCTGAAATTTTACGTACCACATTGAATGGCCCTTGCCATGAGGTCAATAATAAATTTCGTTTGTCTGGAAGTAACAAAAGTATGTCTTGATCTGGTTCAAGATCAATTGTTCTTGCACTTTTGTTGGCATATTGGCGGTAGATTTGACCCTTCCTCTCCAAAGCTGCCTTAGCTATAATACACGATTTCATGATTTTGTCTCGTGTGTCTGTCACCATTTCGTAAGGTGTTTGGGGTGGGAATTTCAATGGAATTAGTGATTACCTGATGGTAAATGGTTAGGGGTCCACGTGGGTTAGCCCCATACACTAATTCAAACGGTGAGAAACCCGTGCTTGAATGGGGAATCTCCCGATAGGCGAACAGCACTGTTGGTAACAGTGTATCCCAATCAGCTGGGTTTTCTGCTGTCACCTTAGCCAGCATATGCTTAAGATCTCCGTTAATTTTTTCTACAATTCCATTGCTGGCTGGATGGTATGCTGTTGTAAAGTGTTGTTTAATCCCTAACATTTTTGTAAGGGCTTGCGTTGCAGCCGATATGAATTGAGTTCCACGATCGGATATTATAGTCCGTGGAAATCCGAATCGTGAGAACAGGTGTAGAAATACATTGGCAACGTCTTTGGAGGTGATGTATTTCAAAGCTACTGCCTCAACCCACCTTGAACAGAGGTCGACCATCGTTAATATGAAGCGATTTCCTTTGCTGGACACCTGATTCAGGGGTCCAACAATATCTACCGCCACAATCTCAAATGGCCTAGAAGCCAGTGTAGAAGGTTGTACCTCAGCTGTAGGATGTTTACCCTTACGTACTAACTGTTGACAGACATTACACGAACGACAAAATAATTTTATATCATTGCAAAAACCTGGCCAATAAAAATGAGCCTGAATTCTGGCCCTGGTTTTGTCGTACGCCAGATGACCAGCAAACGGTGACTCATGTGCAATCTTTAGCACAGTAAGGCGGTGTTGTACAGGTAACACCGTTTGCTGAATCTCATGGTTACCTGTTGTATAATATCTAGTAAGAATGCCATTGTTAAGCCTAAAAAACCATGATGCATTTTTGGTCACCTTGGCTCTTTCTTTCAATAATTTTAAATATGGAGACACACTAGGATCAGCTTTCTGCTGTTCTATGAATTTTTGTCTGTTGGTGTCATCTGTGCCAGTTGGAGAAAGCAACAGTAGTCTCTCATCTTGTAGTGTGTCTTGATGTTTTACAGTGTCTGCTCTGGTTGTTGCATTAGCTGCATTTAATCTTTCCCATGCAGCTATTTCATCGGTAGTACATTGCTTCAATTGGGGTAAGCAACCCAAAATTAAATCAGTACAAGGGTTGTCAAGTATTGCACAAGTAAAGGTACCCGAAAGGAAAGGAGTGTTAATACGGGCTTTGGCCAAAGGGTAAATTTCAATGTTACCCGAAAAGGTTCGGCATTTGACAGTCACCTGTATAGTCATCTGGACTCACCAGTTCCTTTCTAAGACCAATAAGGGTGCTGCCGCTATCCAGCAAACATTGGCATGGTCTATCATTGACCATTGCATTGTGGAACACCAAATTGCCTCTGGAGGCTAATGCTGCATTTACATTCTCAGTTGAGAACGGTACTGTATGTCCACATTCTAATTTTCCGTCTGCATGAAATTGGTGACATCGTTCACAACTGTCAAAACTTAATATATCGTTCACACAACACACATCTTCAGATTGTTTGAAAGGTAATACATTCTCAACTTCACACTCAGTCTCACTACCACTATCAGAAGATGTATCAGTCAAAATAGCATTGTTGGCTTTCATACGTTGGCGGCCCTGACACTTATTTGAATAATGGCCGTAGCTGGAACAAAAGAAGCATTTGATTGCACGCCTGTATGCAGATCTTTTGTTTTGTTGCTTCTTGATAACATTTTCAAGATGCGCCGGATAATTTGGCGATTTGTCACACATGGAATAAGTGTCATGCAAAAGTTGACAATAAATACATTTTGATACTTTCCTATCTTTCGTGTCGATTTTCTGAAAGGGTTTTCTCTTACTTTGATAATTTTTTGGTTGGTCTTTCACAAAGGAAACTACTTCAGAGTCATTTGAGGTTTTAAAAATATCTCTGTTAGAAGAAAAATATGCAGACCCTTTCTTTTCGAACTGCTCTATGTTCTCAATGTCTGACTGCTGTAGAAATTTAGCAAAAGGAGATGGTATAGTGGATATGACTTTATCCATGGCTATTAAATTTTTAAGTCTATCAAAGTCTTTTCCTATGTTAGCTGCCTTAAGCCATCTATTTAGTACACTCTGAACATTTGAGACGTAGTCAATGAAAGTCTCACTAGGTTTAGGTTTTAAATTTGAGAACTGAACTTGATACCCAGGGGCATCAAGTAAAAAGTGTTGCATTATCCTATCATGGATGTATTGATAGTTAGATCTAAGATCAGTTGGTATAGTTTCTATCACTTTAAGGGGCTCACCACTTAGGTTCTTCATATAAATCATAGCCCACATGTCTATTGGAACTTGGTGATATTTAAATTGATACTCGACATTTTCTGTCCAGGCTGATATTGAATCTTCTTTACAATATGGTTTGATAATATTTTTGTATTTGTTGAACTTATTTTCTTCTTGTTGACTTTTAAGTTTAGTGGCAGAGATCTCTGCGTGTGAGTCTACATCCATCTCTTTCATCTTTAACTGTGTCTCTGATTCTACTTGTATTTGTTTTTCCTTAACTCTTGCCATTTCATCTATCTCTTTTTGCTTTAGTTCTCTTTCTTGATCTAATGTCTTTTGTTTTAGTTCTTTCTCCTGCTCTAATTGCTTTTGCTTTAATTCTTTTTCCTGATCTATTTGCTTTTGCTTTAATTCTAGTTCTTTCTGTTTAATCTCCTTATCCTGCTCTAACTGTTGTTGCTTAACTTCCTTATCATGTTCTAGCTGTTTTTGTTTTGTTATCTCAGCTAATTGTGTTAATTCTTTTTGATGCTCTCTTTCTCGAGCGCGTTCATCTCTATCTGCATTTTCTTTTCGTTCCCGTTCAGTTCTCTCAGCATCTTTTGCTTCTTTAAATTTCTTATCAGCATATTCTTCTAGCTCTTTACCTGTGTATTGCATTTCTTTGCCTGCTTTTACGAAGTCAGCTAAAGTAGCCATGATGTTAGGTAAATAGCTAGCGTTGACCTACACTGAACTTATTATTCACTTATTTTTCTTAGATATGTTATGTTTCTTAATATATGAGCACTGCAAATTGTATTCTTTGCGTATAACCTGAAAAATTTAGTCCTGCAAAAAACAGAGCACAAAAGTATGGTAATGCATTACAAGCTGAAAAAGAGATGCACTATTAATCACATCGCATGCCAAATATGTAGGTTTTACTCAACTTAATGTTCCCGAGAACAAGGAACACACTCCGGTAACGCAGGTCACCTTGTTTGGCGCTTCAGTATCGCCACGAGTTCTCTATCTAGGTCACCTGTTTGGCACTTCGGCATACACACCAATCTTATAATCAGCTGTTGTTCACCCTGGTTTACAGAGCAGCAACAATTAACAAATAGCAAACGACATATTATTCGACAATTTGACACATTGACAATGACATGCCCACGAACAAAACAGAATATAGTTTACTTAATATTAAATTGTCAATGTCCTGTCTTCGTTCTAACCGTATATGCCTTTCGTCACTAACCTAGTTTAATCTATGCAAGTGTTGTGCAGACCAGTCTAATTTGCCTGGCTGAAAATAGTGCCATCGTGACGGTAAACACAAGAAAAAGTACGAAAAACAAATTCAATAACTGCTTTGAAATAAACGAAAATATATTAATATTGTTTAAATAAACAAATATATTCAATTAGTAACTCAAATAAATAAATAATAGGTAATATAAAGCACTGATTCAGGCGGGCAGCAGTTTACCGATTTGTAAACACTCAGATGCTGATTGCCAATGGCGTAACCCAACTGCTTGTCAATCGTGCTACGTCAGAGGCGCAGCGCTATTTTTAGCTTGCAAAAATCGATAATGTTGCTGGCTGTGTATCGCTCCGCCAAGAATCATTTTTGATAGTTATTCATAAATAAATAAATAATTACATGAATAAATAACAGAAAATAATAATATCAATACTTACAACTTTGAAGAAACACATGATTTAAGTATATAATATCTTACTAAACATAAATAAGCATTATTTCGTCACGATAGGCACAGTTTCGTCAGCAACTTGTCCTAGTTCTGCACACGTTAACCGTCACTGACACAAATTAAATCACTACTTCACTATTTGTAAACTTAGTCTAGAGCCGTGGATGAGTGTATTTGCTTGGCGCTTTCGTCCAAGCACCACTTCTGACACCACATTAATCTTTGCCTGTCAACAACTCATGTGTAAGGCATCATCAGATTACTTCTCTCGCACCACACAAGAAACTTGCAAGTCGTGTGAGAGGAAATAAATGATACATTTTATTGCCGTTGGCTCTTTACAAGTACATAACAGTCGCTATCAAAACCACACACAAAGCCACAGAATTACTATCCCTAGTTTCTAAACCCTAATGCTAATTCTATCTATTTGGTTACACAAATCTCCCATCAATACTACAACGAGGTGCCCGCTACAAAGTCAGTCCCCAGTCTGACTAGCTTCCTCCCGTGGTCACACACCACGCGGAAGGACCTTGAGGTGTCCTTCGGCTTTCTGCGTGCCGTTCTGTTTGGCACGCTTACATTAGCTATTTTCTGTTGATTAGCAATCGTGGCTATCATGTAGGCGCCGTGATCCTGTCGTGACCAGAGTTATAACTATCTGGTCACCGTCTCCGTGTCTTCTTCTTCTTCTTCGTTCATCCGGAGTTTTTTTCCGGATGTGATTGCGTTGTGCCTGTTTACAGCAGAGCTGCGTTCTTGCGCCGTTAGGCCGACACATCCGACTTCTGCGGGCATTTGTTGACCGGGTTAACCTTCCCGGGGGTTTCTTAGGACGTTTGACTCTCACTGTTGTGGTGTTATCCCCATCCCAGCTGGTCCATATAGAACTGCCAAAGATCCTGGTCAGCCCTCAAGGGAAGGCAGGGGCAGACCATGGGCATTCCCCGCCATCCAAGGAGGCTTCCATACTTGCAGAGCCGATACATAGCGCTCTGGTACTGGGCTCACCCAAGGAATCGTCACGTCCTGCACATGGCTGCTTAGCCTCACTTCCGTATATTGGGCCTTCCGTTCACCATAGGCTGTTCTTCCGGAAACCAGAAGTATGCAGTCTGCAGATGACATCCACACAGTGAGCTTTCGATTCGGACTTTCCATGTAATGGATTTGCTAGCCAAGCAATATTCCATTTCGTGCCACTAGGACACTTTTCCACCTTTTATGAAGCCCACACAGTGGGCTTTTGATTCAGACTTTCCACGTAATGGATTTGCTATCCAAGCAATATTCCATTTCGTGCCACTAGGACACTTTTCCACCTTTTATGAAGCCCACACAGTGGGCTTTTGATTCGGACTTTCCGCGTAATGGATTTGCTATCCAAGCAATATTCCATTTCGTGCCACTAGGACACTTTTCCACCTTTTATGAAGCCCACACAATGGGCTTTTGATTTGGACTTTCCACGTAATGGATTTGCTATCCAAGCAATATTCCATTTCATGCCTCTGGGTCTTCATGCACCTTTAAATGTCAACCTGTATATAGTTAAAGTAATCTGCGGTCAACTTTAGCTTGTTGATATCTCCATAGAGCTTGTCCTCAAATGAAGCAGGTGTGGGCCAAAATATCTTTCTCTGTTCTGCATACGTTGGGCAATCCTGCAGCAAATGTTTTGCTGTCATTTTTCCAGTTCTACAATTACATTCATCGGTATCTCCTATCTTTAGTTTATTGAACAAGTGGTATTTCAGCCTGTTGTGTCCTGTGCGGAGTCTGAAGATTGCTACTTGTTCTCTTCTGTCGAGTTTGTAATATGCATCATCCTTCTGATGGCCTGGATGCTCTGATTCCCATTTGGTTCTATAAGTGCTTTTTATCAACCTCTTTGCCTCATTATAGGTTATGTCTATGTCAGGCTGTGGTAGTCGTCCGCCCTCTTTTGCCAGTCTGTCAGCCTCTTCGTTTCCAGGTATACTGCAATGTGATGGGATCCACTGTATTACAACTTTTTTGGATTTCTGGCATAGACCATGGAGTGCTGCTCTTAGGTCAGTTAGTTCTGTGCTGTTATTGCTCTTCAGTATTGAGACAGCTGACTTTGCATCTGTGAAGATAGCTATTTGCTTCTCTTTATTTTCCTCCATCAGGAGCATTTCTGCTGCAGTTTTCAGAGCCTCTACCTCCGCTTTGAAGTTACTTGAAAATTTTCCAGTTGCCATTGAATGTCTTTTTTTCGCTCCATTTTTTAAATTTAGGAGAATTCCTCCTCCTCCATTCTCTATTGAATTTTTGGCTGATCCATCTGTATATGCATGGGTCCAATTCCTGCTTGGGTAATGTTCTTTTATGTAGTTTAGGGTTATTTCTCTTCTTTCGGTTTCATGCTGAGTGTTCTTTTTCTCAATACCAGGAATGTTTTCTATCATCTCAGGCAGTTGCTGCTGTCTCCAAGCTGGGAACTTGTGTGCATTGTGTATGGGCTTGACTGTTGATATGTTAAGAATAGGATCTGACCTAATCCTTCGTTTTGCAGTTTCTACAAAGTTGCTACGCTTCAGTCTTCCCTTTCCAAAACCATTAAATCTGTTGTACATAGGGTGGTCTGTCAATCTTCTAAATTTTTCTGCTTGTTGCTGGGCTCTGCTATCTCTTCTATCCTGCATTGGTTGTAAACAAGTGATCTTTTCTAATTCATTAATAGGCGTTGTCTTCAGGCTTCCAGTTATGATTCGCATTCCTTGATTTTGGACTCTACTTATTTTGTTAAAGTTTGACTTAGCTGCTACTTATTTTGTTAAAGTTTGACTTAGCTGCTGTTGCCCAAGCTGCAATGCCATATTCCAGTACTGGCCTCACCCGCCCAGTATATAACTTCTTGAGAACTTTCTCATCTGCTCCCCATGTTGTACCAGCAAGCTTTTTCATGATTGCCATTCTTTGCCTGCTCTTGTTCGATTTTTCTCAACCTGTGTCTTCCATGTCAGGCGACGATCAAAGGTGACTCCTAGATAGTTTGGATTTTCTTCATGGCGCAATATTTTTCCATTCAATACCAGCTTAGGTTGCTGAGTTTTAGTTGAGAGGGAGAACACTGTGCATGTTGTTTTCTCCTCACTTATCTTCACTAGCCATGATTTTGACCAGTCCTCTAGCGCTAATAGGGCTTGCTGTATTCTGCTGTTAGCTGTACTAATATATTCTTCAGATGTCCATATGGCTAGGTCATCTGCAAAGGATGATGTGTGTACTCTGGCTGGAAAATTTTCCGTGATGTCGTTTATATATGCTAGGAATAATGTTGGTGAAAGAACTCCTCCTTGGGGGACACCTTGCTCCAACAGCATCATTTTGCTGGTTTGTCCTTGTACTTTTGTCCTGGCAGTTCTGTTCTCAAGGTAGTGGCTGATCCATTTGTACATTTTCCCGCAAACATGCATTTTTTGCAGTTTTACTTTCAGTCCTTCCTTCCATACTTTATCAAATGCTTTTTCTAAATCTATCCAGACTGCTAGTGTGTGCTTTTTCTCTTGGAAGGCATCCTCTATTTCCTGAGCTATATAGGTTATTTGATCTTCAGTAGATCTGTACTTTCTGAATCCTGCTTGGTGAGGTGTTAAGAGTTGGTTTTCTTCCAGATGCCATGTTAGCCTGCCATTGATAATGCGTTCCATTAATTTTCCTACACAGCTAAGAAGACTGATAGGTCGATAGCCATTTGGTTCTTCCAGGTCTTTTCCTTTCTTTGGGACTGGTATTAGTATAGCTTCCTTCCATGCCTGTGGGACTATTCCCCTCTTCCAGCTGTAATTTAGGACTGCTAGTAGTTTCTTTTTTGCCTTAGTGCCTAGTCCTATTAGCATTTCATTTGTGATTCCATCCTTTCCTGGTGATGTCTTCTTTTTTAGGGTATTCATTGCCTGTTCCATTTCTTCCATTGTTAGATTTGCCATCATATATTCTGCTGCTGTCTCTGTATATGTATGATGCATCTGTTTATCTTTGATTGCTTTCTTCTGTTCGGCTGTAATATCAATGTGGTTTGCACTGGCATAGTGTTCCATTAGTGCATTTGCAGCCTTTTTTCCTGTAAGCAAGGAATTTCCTTGTTTAATTGTTATTTGTTTGTTTCTAGGTCCTTCATTGTTCATGGCTTTCACTAGTTTCCATAGTTTGTTTCCATCCCTGTCAAAATTCAGGTTTTCTGTTTTTTTCCTCCAACAATCTCTTGTTGTTTGATTTACTGTTCTTTTATATTTTGCTGAGATGGCTTTGAGAGAGATGTTCGCTTCAGTTGTTTGTTCTCTCTCTGCGGTCTTCCTAGCATCTTCAACTTTGTCCTCCAAAAATTGTAGTTCTTCAGTCCAGTATGGTTTGTAATTTTTCCTTGCTCCTCTTGGAATAGACTCAGTGGCTGCCTGTATTATTGCTCTGTTTAGACTTTCCACCATTTGCTTCATGTTGCCATATCGTGTATTTACGTTTTCACAATATTTGTCTGTTAGTATGGCAAATCTGTCCCAATCTGCTCGTTTGTAATTCCAACGGGGCAAAGGCTTTTGCTCCTGTGGAACATACTCCATATTTATTACAAGCTTGATTGGTCTGTGGTCACTACCTGCTAATTGGTCCAGCACATGGCGATCGATTTTGTGGAGGATGTCTCCTGTGCAGAAAGCTAAGTCTGGAGTAGAAGTGGTAATCCATCTTCTGGAGTAGAAGCTCGGTGTGTCATCCGCTTTGTTAAGTAGATGGAGATTTGAGTCTATTTCCCAGTCCTCCACTTCATCTCCTCTTTTGTCAGTATCTGGGTATCCCCATCTTTCTGAACGGCTATTAAAGTCTCCGACAACAATGCAATTTGTGTCAGTTATTTCCATGTTTGAGAGTGTAAGATCCTTATCTGCCGGGCTATATAGATTGTAAATTCTTATTTTCACGTCCTTTATCATTATATCAACACCTATAATTTCCGTTTGGTTGTCAGAGATCACAGATACTTCGCTGCAAGGTATTGTATTTCGTGTAAGTATTACAACTCCTCCTTTATGTCCTTCGCGGTCGAAACGTGTGGCCTGATATCCCTCGACTGAAAATGTGCGATTGGCGTTGAGGTGTGTCTCTTGAATGCATGCCACATCTATTCTATCTTTATGAAGACGCTGTGTTAGGGAGGCTTTCTTGTTATAAACTCCTTCTGCATTCCATTGTAGTATGTTGAGTGTCCGGGGTGTTTGGTCAATAGCTCTTAACCTACTCCTCTGTGCCTTGACTCCACAGCACAGGGGAAGGTGACCACCAGTAGTCATGGGTGGACCCCCTCGAGGCAGGGGGCCCGGCACTATCACCGCCTGATGGGACTTCACGGGATTAGCACCATATCGATTAACTTTCATCTGTGGCATCATGAAATGATAAAGTTACGTTGCACTTCTTTGTCAAGCCTGTGGCTCAGTACATCCGATTTCAACAAGCATTTGTTCGGGATGCTTTCCCTAGCCTTTGACTGTCCCCAGTCTACCTACAAGGCAGCAGGTTTGTGCGTCACTTCGTCTGGTCCCTCTCCCTTGACCTGTCCGACATGGGTGACCCTACCAGTAGCTGTGCTACCGTCGGCATAGCTCTTGGGGTCATTGGAACGCTCAAGCCCCTCTACCTCGTCAAGGTGGACGCACGGCAGAGGGGCGTCTCCGTGTCTCATGAGAGAACTAGTTAATAGTTCTCCATTCTATCCCCTACCCTGCCCTTATCCCGGGCAATGTATCCTCTCTAATCTATATGAGGTTGACCACATCCCGGTGGTGTTCTATCTTGAGGCAGACCTCTGGCCTCGTATTCCAGTCTTTGACAGGGCACATAGTGTAGATGCTAAGGAGAAACATTGTTGTGAAATTATTATTACTGAGTTTAAATGGTTTTGAGTTGAGATAGAAAAGTTGCCCATTATGTCTTGACTGTTTAATTATGTTTGAAAGTCCTCTTATACTCTTCTGCAGTTCAGCAAGTGAGTACTAAAGCAGTTGGACAGAAAGCACAGGTTGCGGAAAGTTCTTCAGAAGAAGAGGATGATAGCGATGAAGATGACAGCGAAGAAGAGAAAGAAGCACCAAAATCAGCGAAACCAGTGCCTCAGCAGAAAAAGCAAGGTTGGTGGAATGTTTTAGCTTCCTTACAATGGTTATTTCCTTGTTTGACAAGATTATATTCTAATATGTCTCTCCACAGACATGAAGTGTAAGTACTAATCTTTAAAACCTCACTGGCTTCTGAACTCGGAGAGGAAAGAAGAGCACTGTAACTCAGGCCTCAAACAGATAGTACATTGGAACTGGATAAGAAGAAGTCTCTATACCATCATGACTGATAAATAAGAAGAAGTCTCTTTACCATCATGACTGATAAATAAGAAGAAGTCTCTTTACCATCATGACTGATAAATAAGAAGTATCTTTACCATCATGACTGATAAATAAGAAGAAGTCTCTTTACCGTTATGACGCTGATAGATAAGTAGAAGTCTCTTTATCATCATGACGCTGATAGAAGAAGTCTCTTTACCATCATGACTCAGATAGATAAGAAGTCTCTTTACCATCATGACTCTGATAGATAAGAAGAAGTCTCTTTACCATCATGACTCTGATAGATAAGAAGAAGTCTCTTTACCATCATGACTCTGATAGATAAGAAGTCTCTTTATCATCATGACTCTGATAGATAAGAAGAAGTCTCTTTACCATCATGACTCTGATAGATAAGAAGAAGTCTTTTTACCATCATAACTGATAGATAAGAAGTCTCTTTACTATTATGACTGATAGATAAGAAGAAGTCTCTTTACCATCATGACTCTGATAGATAAGAAGAAGTCTCTTTACCATCATGACGCTGATAGATAAGTAGAAGTCTCTTTATCATCATGACGCTGATAGAAGTCTCTTTACCATCATGACTCTGATAGATAAGAAGAAGTCTCTTTACCATCATGACTCTGATAGATAAGAAGAAGTCTCTTTATCATCATGACTCTGGTAGATAAGAAGAAGTCTCTTTACCATCATGACTCTGATAGATAAGAAGAAGTCTCTTTACCATCATGACTCTGATAGATAAGAAGAAGTCTCTTTACCATCATGACTCTTATAGATGCTTTTCAGAGCTCAGATGGTCTGAATGATAATGTAGGTTAGAGTTAAAATATTCAGTCCTCCAGAGATATCATAACTAGCCAACATACCACGTGGATGGGTCGGCTTAAGGACCTCTTGGTTTCTTCTTCGGGGATCAGTTTTCTGTGCTCAGCAGTCTAAACAAAGAGATGAGTTACCTCCATGAACCCAGTCAGTACTAAGAGGTTGTCGTGGGTACCCCCACTGTTTTCTCCCATATTTGGTTTATGGGGCCAGGCTTCAGACCTGGTTTAAAAAAAATCCATTGTCACCACTAGTGGGACTAACACATTACACGGAGATCAGCATGGCCGAGTTGATAGGGGTGCTGGCTCTTAAACTTCTGATACCGAGCTAGTGGGACTCACACATTACACGGAGATCAGCATGGCCGAGTTGATAGGGGTGCTGGCTCTTAAACTTCTGATACCGAGCTAGTGGGACTCACACATTACACGGAGATCAGCATGGCCGAGTTGATAGGGGTGCTGGCTCTTAAACTTCTGATACCGAGCTAGTGGGACTCACACATTACACGGAGATCAGCATGGCCGAGTTGATAGGGGTGCTGGCTCTTAAACTTCTGATACCGAGCTAGTGGGACTCACACATTACACGGAGATCAGCATGGCCGAGTTGATAGGGGTGCTGGCTCTTAAACTTCTGATACCGAGCTAGTGGGACTCACACATTACACGGAGATCAGCATGGCCGAGTTGATAGGGGTGCTGGCTCTTAAACTTCTGATACCGAGCTAGTGGGACTCAAAACACATTACACGGAGATCAGCATGGCCGAGTTGATAGGGGTGCTGGCTCTTAAACTTCTGATACCGAGCTAGTGGGACTCAAAACACATTACACGGAGATCAGCATGGCCGAGTTGATAGGGGTGCTGGCTCTTAAACTTCTGATACCGAGCTAGTGGGACTCAAAACACATTACACGGAGATCAGCATGGCCGAGTTGATAGGGGTGCTGGCTCTTAAACTTCTGATACCGAGCTAGTGGGACTCAAAACACATTACACGGAGATCAGCATGGCCGAGTTGATAGGGGTGCTGGCTCTTAAACTTCTGATACCGAGCTAGTGGGACTCAAAACACATTACACGGAGATCAGCATGGCCGAGTTGATAGGGGTGCTGGCTCTTAAACTTCTGATACCGAGCTAGTGGGACTCAAAACACATTACACGGAGATCAGCATGGCCGAGTTGATAGGGGTGCTGGCTCTTAAACTTCTGATACCGAGCTAGTGGGACTCACACATTACACGGAGATCAGCATGGCCGAGTTGATAGGGGTGCTGGCTCTTAAACTTCTGATACCGAGCTAGTGGGACTCAAAACACATTACACGGAGATCAGCATGGCCGAGTTGATAGGGGTGCTGGCTCTTAAACTTCTGATACCGAGCTAGTGGGACTCACACATTACACGGAGATCAGCATGGCCGAGTTGATAGGGGTGCTGGCTCTTAAACTTCTGATACCGAGCTAGTGGGACTCACACATTACACGGAGAGCAGCATGGCCGAGTTGATAGGGGTGCTGGCTCTTAAACTTCTGATACCGAGCTAGTGGGACTCACACATTACACGGAGATCAGCATGGCCGAGTTGATAGGGGTGCTGGCTCTTAAACTTCTGATACCGAGCTAGTGGGACTCACACATTACACGGAGATCAGCATGGCCGAGTTGATAGGGGTGCTGGCTCTTAAACTTCTGATACCGAGCTAGTGGGACTCAAAACACATTACACGGAGATCAGCATGGCCGAGTTGATAGGGGTGCTGGCTCTTAAACTTCTGATACCGAGCTAGTGGGACTCAAAACACATTACACGGAGATCAGCATGGCCGAGTTGATAGGGGTGCTGGCTCTTAAACTTCTGATACCGAGCTAGTGGGACTCAAAACACATTACACGGAGATCAGCATGGCCGAGTTGATAGGGGTGCTGGCTCTTAAACTTCTGATACCGAGCTAGTGGGACTCACACATTACACGGAGATCAGCATGGCCGAGTTGATAGGGGTGCTGGCTCTTAAACTTCTGATACCGAGCTAGTGGGACTCAAAACACATTACACGGAGATCAGCATGGCCGAGTTGATAGGGGTGCTGGCTCTTAAACTTCTGATACCGAGCTAGTGGGACTCAAAACACATTACACGGAGATCAGCATGGCCGAGTTGATAGGGGTGCTGGCTCTTAAACTTCTGATACCGAGCTAGTGGGACTCAAAACACATTACACGGAGATCAGCATGGCCGAGTTGATAGGGGTGCTGGCTCTTAAACTTCTGATACCGAGCTAGTGGGACTCACACATTACACGGAGATCAGCATGGCCGAGTTGATAGGGGTGCTGGCTCTTAAACTTCTGATACCGAGCTAGTGGGACTCAAAACACATTACACGGAGATCAGCATGGCCGAGTTGATAGGGGTGCTGGCTCTTAAACTTCTGATACCGAGCTAGTGGGACTCACACATTACACGGAGATCAGCATGGCCGAGTTGATAGGGGTGCTGGCTCTTAAACTTCTGATACCGAGCTAGTGGGACTCACACATTACACGGAGAGCAGCATGGCCGAGTTGATAGGGGTGCTGGCTCTTAAACTTCTGATACCGAGCTAGTGGGACTCACACATTACACGGAGATCAGCATGGCCGAGTTGATAGGGGTGCTGGCTCTTAAACTTCTGATACCGAGCTAGTGGGACTCACACATTACACGGAGATCAGCATGGCCGAGTTGATAGGGGTGCTGGCTCTTAAACTTCTGATACCGAGCTAGTGGGACTCAAAACACATTACACGGAGAGCAGTATGGCCGAGTTGATAGGGGTGCTGGCTCTTAAACTTCTGATACCGAGCTAGTGGGACTCAAAACACATTACACGGAGATCAGCATGGCCGAGTTGATAGGGGTGCTGGCTCTTAAACTTCTGATACCGAGCTAGTGGGACTCAAAACACATTACACGGAGATCAGTATGGCCGAGTTGATAGGGGTGCTGGCTCTTAAACTTCTGATACCGAGCTAGTGGGACTCAAAACACATTACACGGAGATCAGTATGGCCGAGTTGATAGGGGTGCTGGCTCTTAAACTTCTGATACCGAGCTAGTGGGACTCACACATTACACGGAGAGCAGTATGGCCGAGTTGATAGGGGTGCTGGCTCTTAAACTTCTGATACCGAGCTAGTGGGACTCAAAACACATTACACGGAGAGCAGTATGGCCGAGTTGATAGGGGTGCTGGCTCTTAAACTTCTGATACCGAGCTAGTGGGACTCAAAACACATTACACGGAGAGCAGTATGGCCGAGTTGATAGGGGTGCTGGCTCTTAAACTTCTGATACCGAGCTAGTGGGACTCAAAACACATTACACGGAGAGCAGTATGGCCGAGTTGATAGGGGTGCTGGCTCTTAAACTTCTGATACCGAGCTAGTGGGACTCAAAACACATTACACGGAGAGCAGTATGGCCGAGTTGATAGGGGTGCTGGCTCTTAAACTTCTGATACCGAGCTAGTGGGACTCAAAACACATTACACGGAGAGCAGTATGGCCGAGTTGATAGGGGTGCTGGCTCTTAAACTTCTGATACCGAGCTAGTGGGACTCAAAACACATTACACGGAGAGCAGTATGGCCGAGTTGATAGGGGTGCTGGCTCTTAAACTTCTGATACCGAGCTAGTGGGACTCAAAACACATTACACGGAGATCAGTATGGCCGAGTTGATAGGGGTGCTGGCTCTTAAACTTCTGATACCGAGCTAGTGGGACTCAAAACACATTACACGGAGATCAGTATGGCCGAGTTGATAGGGGTGCTGGCTCTTAAACTTCTGATACCGAGCTAGTGGGACTCAAAACACATTACACGGAGATCAGTATGGCCGAGTTGATAGGGGTGCTGGCTCTTAAACTTCTGATACCGAGCTAGTGGGACTCAAAACACATTACACGGAGATCAGTATGGCCGAGTTGATAGGGGTGCTGGCTCTTAAACTTCTGATACCGAGCTAGTGGGACTCAAAACACATTACACGGAGATCAGCATGGCCGAGTTGATAGGGGTGCTGGCTCTTAAACTTCTGATACCGAGCTAGTGGGACTCAAAACACATTACACGGAGAGCAGTATGGCCGAGTTGATAGGGGTGCTGGCTCTTAAACTTCTGATACCGAGCTAGTGGGACTCAAAACACATTACACGGAGATCAGCATGGCCGAGTTGATAGGGGTGCTGGCTCTTAAACTTCTGATACCGAGCTAGTGGGACTCACACATTACACGGAGATCAGCATGGCCGAGTTGATAGGGGTGCTGGCTCTTAAACTTCTGATACCGAGCTAGTGGGACTCACACATTACACGGAGATCAGCATGGCCGAGTTGATAGGGGTGCTGGCTCTTAAACTTCTGATACCGAGCTAGTGGGACTCACACATTACACGGAGATCAGCATGGCCGAGTTGATAGGGGTGCTGGCTCTTAAACTTCTGATACCGAGCTAGTGGGACTCAAAACACATTACACGGAGATCAGCATGGCCGAGTTGATAGGGGTGCTGGCTCTTAAACTTCTGATACCGAGCTAGTGGGACTCAAAACACATTACACGGAGATCAGCATGGCCGAGTTGATAGGGGTGCTGGCTCTTAAACTTCTGATACCGAGCTAGTGGGACTCAAAACACATTACACGGAGATCAGCATGGCCGAGTTGATAGGGGTGCTGGCTCTTAAACTTCTGATACCGAGCTAGTGGGACTCAAAACACATTACACGGAGATCAGCATGGCCGAGTTGATAGGGGTGCTGGCTCTTAAACTTCTGATACCGAGCTAGTGGGACTCAAAACACATTACACGGAGATCAGCATGGCCGAGTTGATAGGGGTGCTGGCTCTTAAACTTCTGATACCGAGCTAGTGGGACTCAAAACACATTACACGGAGATCAGCATGGCCGAGTTGATAGGGGTGCTGGCTCTTAAACTTCTGATACCGAGCTAGTGGGACTCAAAACACATTACACGGAGATCAGCATGGCCGAGTTGATAGGGGTGCTGGCTCTTAAACTTCTGATACCGAGCTAGTGGGACTCAAAACACATTACACGGAGATCAGCATGGCCGAGTTGATAGGGGTGCTGGCTCTTAAACTTCTGATACCGAGCTAGTGGGACTCAAAACACATTACACGGAGATCAGCATGGCCGAGTTGATAGGGGTGCTGGCTCTTAAACTTCTGATACCGAGCTAGTGGGACTCAAAACACATTACACGGAGATCAGCATGGCCGAGTTGATAGGGGTGCTGGCTCTTAAACTTCTGATACCGAGCTAGTGGGACTCAAAACACATTACACGGAGATCAGCATGGCCGAGTTGATAGGGGTGCTGGCTCTTAAACTTCTGATACCGAGCTAGTGGGACTCAAAACACATTACACGGAGATCAGCATGGCCGAGTTGATAGGGGTGCTGGCTCTTAAACTTCTGATACCGAGCTAGTGGGACTCAAAACACATTACACGGAGATCAGCATGGCCGAGTTGATAGGGGTGCTGGCTCTTAAACTTCTGATACCGAGCTAGTGGGACTCAAAACACATTACACGGAGATCAGCATGGCCGAGTTGATAGGGGTGCTGGCTCTTAAACTTCTGATACCGAGCTAGTGGGACTCAAAACACATTACACGCAGAGCAGCATGGCCGAGTTGATAGGGGTGCTGGCTCTTAAACTTCTGATACCGAGCTAGTGGGACTCAAAACACATTACACGCAGAGCAGCATGGCCGAGTTGATAGGGGTGCTGGCTCTTAAACTTCTGATACCGAGCTAGTGGGACTCAAAACACATTACACGGAGAGCAGTATGGCCGAGTTGATAGGAGTGCTGGCTCTTAAACTTCTGATACCGAGCTAGTGGGACTCAAAACACATTACACGGAGATCAGCATGGCCGAGTTGATAGGGGTGCTGGCTCTTAAACTTCTGATACCGAGCTAGTGGGACTCAAAACACATTACACGGAGATCAGCATGGCCGAGTTGATAGGGGTGCTGGCTCTTAAACTTCTGATACCGAGCTAGTGGGACTCAAAACACATTACACGGAGATCAGCATGGCCGAGTTGATAGGGGTGCTGGCTCTTAAACTTCTGATACCGAGCTAGTGGGACTCAAAACACATTACACGGAGATCAGCATGGCCGAGTTGATAGGGGTGCTGGCTCTTAAACTTCTGATACCGAGCTAGTGGGACTCAAAACACATTACACGGAGAGCAGCATGGCCGAGTTGATAGGAGTGCTGGCTCTTAAACTTCTGATACCGAGCTAGTGGGTTCAACTCCTACACCGTTCTGTTGGGCTAAATGTTGATTTCTCGTCCTTGACTTGGTGACGTAAAATACAAGTACCTCAGAAGCGAAGTGGTTTCCCCTGTTAGCGAGGGACATTGGTAATAGGGACAGCTATCCCACATGCAGAAATCAGTCTACTGCTCTAGAAGTTGTAGCACATGTATGGACTACGCTCGAGTTCAAAAGCGAGCAAATGCAAAAAACAAAACAGACCAACAAAACAAACACAGGGCACCAAAAAGGCTAACCCAGTCAACAAATGCCAGGAAGAGGTCGAATGTGAGGGTGGAAGACACAGATATTGCAGCTCTGCTGTAAACAGACACACTGCAGTTATATCCAAAACGTAAAAAAGAATATTGGACGAATGAAGAAGTAGAGAACTAGAAGAAGAGGATGATGATGGGGCAAATATTTTGGTTTGCAAGCACATAAACAGAAGTCAGCATAGTCGAATAGACACGAGAACTCGTTCTTAAACATTCGGTGTGCTGATGCCGAGGTAGCTTGCTCAACCCGTTCACCAGTCATTTGGAGAAACATGTTCACCTCTTGTCCTTGACTTGGGGACGTAAAATACAAGTACCTCAGAAGTCAGAGTAGGTTTGCCTGATGGCTAGGGACATTGGTGATAGGGAAAGCTAATCCCACGCAAAAATCATTTTAGTGCACTAGAAGTAGTAGCATGTGCATGAACTACGATTGAGTTCAAAGTGAGTGGACACCAAAATAAAATAAGCGCATTAACAATTACATCATCAGAACTGCAACTATATATTTCCATAAATACACAGGCCGCTATTCTCTTCTTATATAATATGTGGTATATATTTTTATAATTGCCAGCTGCCCCAAAGCAGGCACAATTAGAAGACAGTTCTGATGAAGACAGTTCTGAAGATGAAGAAGAAGACAAAATCCCACCAGGGAAAAGAGCTCAAGGTATAACCTTAATGTGGCTTTTGTGTTTATTTCAATTCAGTATCCGGTGCCACATTAGTGTAATACATCCTATTTATTTTTGATTGATTTGTTGCTCCTCTGTTATCCCATGATGTAGAGGGAGATAAAACCTTACCAACGCATGTGTTGTTTTTATTCCAGTACTGCTACTTCTTTTCCCTCGCCATTGGGTTGGAGTTTCTTCTTCTTCTGCTGCGCTCATCCGGAGTTTTTTTTCCGAACGTGATTGCGTTGTGCCTGTTTACAGCAGAGCTGCGTTCTTGCGCCGTTACGCCGACACATCCAACTTTTGCGGGCATTTGTTGACCGGGTTAACTTTCCCAGGGAGTTGGAGTTTGTTAACTAGGAGTTGAATTTAGTTGAGTCAATAACCAGCATCACAGCACTTGGGATATAAACATACGTGCTCTGTCCTCATCTTCAACAGCCAGCAAAGAGTCCCAATACAAAGGGTGTCAATAGCAGTCTGATTATGTGTCCGTCCAGCCTTGCTTAGGAGTCTTGAGTGTCGGCCAGATTCTCTGGTCACTCTGCAGCGTTTTTCTCTCTGGGCTGTGATGATCTATCTGTTCTTCTGCACTATATTCACGATCCCAATGGGCCCCGACCACATCTGCCTTATCATGCACCAGAACCCCACTGAGTGATGCAGACCCAGCCAATCTGTCCGCTTGTTCACTTCCCACCACACCAGCATGTCCTGGGGGAAAAATCCAACACATGCTCTCAGTGTTAACTAGAACAGATCCAACAGAGGCTCTCTGTGTTAACTAGGAAAGATCCCACAGATGCTGTCTGTGTTAACTAGGAAAGATCCAGCACCTGTGGAGGACACATGACCAACCCTGGCCTAACCTCAGCCACTACGTATGTGTCATATATCTGTATCATGATCTAATTACAGCCGTACACCAGTCTAGCACGTCCTGCTGGTCTTTGAGCCTGGAGAGGGACATGAGATCTTTGCAATACGGTTCCTGTTGAGATGGTACTTTGATAACAAATCAGAAGAAAAGTCTCTACATCAACCTCGCTCCGATAGAAGCAGGCCCCTTTCAGAGCTTAGACGACCCGTACACTGATGCATTGGAGTTAAAACTCAGTCTTCGGAGGCCAGCATGGTCTAATGGAGAAGAGTGCTCATTCTTAAACATCCGGTGTGCTGATGCTGAGGTAGGGGGTTCAAGCCCTACACTAGTCAGTTGGACTAAAATGTTGACTTTTCGTACTTGACTTGGGGGACGTAAATTACAAGTACCTCTGAAGTTGAAGTGGGTTTGGTTGATGGTGAGGGACACTGGTAATAGGGAAAGGTATCATCATCATCATCATGTGCCATGCCAGTAAGCGTGGGCGGTCATGTTTCGCCTTCTCACTTGATAACCAGTCGTGGATCAGCTCAGTGTTCCTGTCTTGACCATGCCACGTGGCAAAGCCATCCAGGTATTTACTTCTCTGCCTTCCCCTTGTTCACTTCCCCCTATCTTGCCAGTTGTCACCAAGTTCTCCAATTTCTTCTCGTAATATGACCAAAAAATGTTGACTGTCTACGTCTAATTTCTCTAATCAGTTTACGATTTTCATTTGTTTCTTGTAGGACTTGGTCATTGATTTTTCTGTCTGTCCATGGTATTCTTTGCATTTTCTGCAGAAACCACATTTCCACAGTGATCAGATGTTTTTCAGCTTGTATGCTCATTGCCCACGCTTCACATCCATACAAAAGTACAGGTTCTATGTAGCACTTCAACACTCGTTTTCTCCTTGCAAATGGCATCTTTTCATTAGTCATTATGTTTTTCATCTTGCAAAAGGCTACCTTCGCCATGGTGATTCTTGTTCTATTCTCTTCAAAGCATCTCCCATCAGATGTTATGTCTGTTCCGAGATAATTGTATTGATTCACTTGTTTAAGAATATTCCCATTTACTTTTATATTACATTGTAGTATTTCCTCTTTCCTAGTGACGACCATAATCTGTGTCTTCTTACAATTCAATGCTAACCCTAGTTGTTCACTGTGTGTAGCAACCGCATCCGCTAAATGTTGCAGATCCACAATCAAAATTCAGTCCTGTGCTACTTAAAAGTAGTGTGTATGGACTACGCTCGAGTACAAAGTGAGCTAGCACCGCAAAAAAAAAAAAAAAATAAAGTCTTCAAGAGGATTCATCTATCAACCATCCAGATACTTGCTTGAACAAAGGAATGAACTTTATTTTCAAAGTGTCACAAATTAGGCACGCAGGCCCCTGTTTCTTTCGGCCTTCCAACCACTCATCTTTCGTACATCAATTATCTATTGTATATGTTACATTTGCATAGAAAACAACATTGTCAAATGTGTGCTGTAACCATAAACAATGCATATTACCATGTTATGAGACAGACATACAGATACTCACACATGCATAAACATATACATACATACTTACATATACACACTAATACATACATACATCTTGTACGCACACTCTCTCAGTTAAACATCCACTCAATAACACACAAATACATACTCCCATGCATGCACATATATCCACTCAAATCAACAAACACACTAACAATTAACTCATACATACATAGTCTCACTCCATATCTCTCTCGCTCTCTGCTTGCACGAATTGCTTGTAGCTAGCTAGCTAATTAGCTTAATATATGCTAAAAAATAGTTTAAGTCGTCATTACTTTATTCTTTCTCTAAATCTCAGCTTTTCTTCTCTGATACCGAATTCTTCCACAGTCACTAAATCAATCAACGGAATGAAAACAATGACCAAAAAGTCTTCTGGTGAGTTGTTGTTGATTGCATTTTGTTTGTTTATCTTACTTTGACTCTTATGACACTTGTGACAATATTACTCGTAGCCAGGGTTGTCATTCTAGTTGCTTTCATTACCTGTGTTTGTCCATCAATAGACACTGTACCAGTCCACTGGTGGTGCTGTGTCTCTGAAGTCTTCATTTGAAATATTCAGAAAACTGATGTTTTTATTTTACATTTTGGTTTTGGTTAAGGATATCTTCAATTCCACAAGTGCTCCAGTCTCCTCCCATAGATCACACAAGGAGAATCTCAGCGCTGTGCACAAACTCTGTACAATCTCAGGGATCTAAATGTATATATATATATACACCACAATGCCTTAAATATTCTTTTTCTAGAAGGTTTTCTAATTTTGCAGTTTGGCCAGGGCAGTAGCCTATCTGGCATGCATGTTTCTGTTTCCAACCGCTGAAGGATTGTTAATGTGTGCAATGTGCACATCTAACGGTAGTGGAACTGTGATTTCTGAGGTAAATGCAAAGAATACCGTGGACAGACAGAAAAACAAATAAGCAAATCCTACAAGAAGCAAATGAAAACCGCAAACTGATTGGAGAAATTAGGCACAGACAGTCAGTATTGTTTGGGCATGTTAAGAGAAGAAGTAAACTAGAGAACTTCATGAAAACTGGAAAGATTGAGGGGAAAAGAACAAGGGGAAGGCAGAGAAGTAAATATCTGGATGGCTTGGCCTCACGGTACGGTCGAGACAAGAACACAGAGGCGATACATGACAGCCCACCCGTTATCAGCATGTCACATGATGACGATGAATATGCACATGGGTCCTCAAAATTTTTGGCCTTTGTGTGAGAAGGCTAGGTTTCTGATTCACTACTCCAGGATCAGGGCGAGTGTGTATACCATCCTTTTTGTATGTGTAATCCATAGTTCACGTGAATTGAACCGGCCTGCATGATCCAGAAGCAGATGAGGTAACCTGTTGGCCACTGGTTAGACGTTATTAAGGAAAAAATTATTGGCAGTTTATAAATGAAAAATAGTCTAAAATTGTATCTCAGGCTCCTGTGACAGCGCCGTCACATCTTGTAGGCCTGAATGCCCGGAGAAATATGTGACCAATATTTCCCTCACTTTCGCTGGCGATGAGCCCCGCCGTCAAACCCACGTCTATTAAGAGAAATAAATATGAGAAACAAGGTATTTTAGTCACATCAGATAATTTGGTCACATCAAAAATAGTTTGGTAACAGGTAATAATTTGGTCACATCTGATAACAATTTGGTCACATCAGACAACAATTTGGTCACAGACAACAATTTGGTCACAGACAATTTGGTCACATCAGATAACAATTTGGTCACATCAGATAACAATTTGGTCACAGATAACAGCCTGGTCACAGATAACAATTTGGTCACATCTGATAACAGCCTGGTCACATCAGATAACAATTTGGTCTCATCTGATAATAATTTGGTCACATCAGATAACAATTTGGTCACATCTGATAATAATTTGGTCACATCTGATAATAATTTGGTCACATCAGATAATAATTTGGTCACATCTGATAATAATTTGGTCACATCAGATAACAATTTGGTCACATCAGATAACAGCCTGGTCACATCAGATAATAATTTGGTCACATCAGATAATAATTTGGTCACATCAGATAATAATTTGGTCACATCTGATAATAATTTGGTCACATCAGATAACAATTTGGTCACATCTGATAATAATTTGGTCACATCAGATAACAATTTGGTCACATCTGATAATAATTTGGTCACATCAGATAACAATTTGGTCACATCAGATAACAATTTGGTCACATCAGATAACAATTTGGTCACATCTGATAATAATTTGGTCACATCAGATAACAATTTGGTCACATCAGATAACAATTTGGTCACATCTGATAATAATTTAGTCACATCAGATAACAATTTGGTCACATCTGATAATAATTTGGTCACATCAGATAACAATTTGGTCACATCTGATAACAATTTGGTCACATCAGATAACAATTTGGTCACATCAGATAACAATCTGGTCACATCAGATAACAACATGAATGGTACAGTGAATCTTCAGAGTTGAAACTAAGTCTGTCAGAGAATTCACAACCAGCCAACCGTGTGGGTTCCAGAGGCATGAGTGTCAAGTGATGTTATTAATGGTTTCATTGATGTGTGTTTTTCCCAGCATTGTTGTCTTTTCCTCACCTGGTTCTGTGGAATTTGTCTAGTTCTTTCCACGAGTTCTAAATAACAGTGCTCATTAGACATCATATTTGAGTAAACATTTTGAGGGAGGCTAAGTCGCAATGACAACTTATCACAAACATCAGAAAACGGTAATCATCATTTTTGGCCACATTATGAGAAGACAAAAACTGAAACATGTTGTGACAGCCAAACAGATTTGTGAAAAGAGAAATATAGGAAGACTGATAGAAAATTATTGACAGTCTTGTGTCATAGCACAGAAGTGAGTCAACACACGAATTGATCCATGCCATTAGAGATCACAATTTATGGAGAATCATGATCCTCCATGCCAGCTGGCATGGCACTTGATGATAGTGACATTTTTGCTAGCAAAATTAAGCTAATTGTGTATTGCTCTGCATTCATGTGAAAAGTCTGGGAATTTTGTTTCAGTTTAATGCATAGTAAATGCGAGATTCATATTTTTTTTTCAGATGACAGTGATAGCGATGAAGATGAGGAGGAGAGTGAAGAGGAAGAACATAGTGAGGACGAAGAAGAAGAAGAGACTGTTAAAGTACAAGGTGTGCAGAAAAGAAAGGGAGACAAGATCAAAGGACAGCCTGCAGCCAAGAAACAAAAACGGAAAGGAGGTATGCCCAATTTTAATTTTTACAGTATGAGAAATAAATTCACAGTTATTGAATGGCACTCGTAGAGGTAGAGGAAAGAAGTAGAGATTGTCAGAATTATGCTAATGGTTTTTGAAATCTTTCTGTCTCAAACAACGCACCATGTATGATTGATTATTCTTCAAGTGTATCTATGCAAAGTGATACAAGGTATTGTAATTCTTATGTTTAGTCGGAGTACAGGAGTGACTGGCCAAGTGGCTAAAACACCGGGCTCTCCTTCATTCCTCAGGCTCAAGACCCCACTGTCCTACACTTTAAGGTACCAAGGGCAGTATCTGACAGTTTGACATGACAGTCGGAGTATTATAAAGAAATCTATCAACACATTTGTATTTTATAAGTTGTGTATGTTTGAGCCCTGTGAACTACACCTGTGATTCTGTTGTTGTTATTTCCCACATTAGGAAACTTGTAACCTTCTGAGACTCAGAGAGTTAATTCTCAAATATTGTATGCCTCTTATTGGAAGGAAGACCAGTATTTTTTTTTATCAATGTTTCCATGTATTCTGGATCAACATTTCCACATATTAACCAATAAAGGCCAGTATTTTGAACCTTTTCTATGGAATGCCAGTATTTTTGCCAATGTTTCCACGTATTCATGACAGAAGACCAGTATTTAAACCAATGTTTCATGTTAGAAAGCCAGTATTTTGGCCATGTTTTTCACATATTCATGTTGTAAGGCCAGTATTTAAACCAATGTTTCCAAGTATTTATGTTAGAAAGCCAGTATTGTGGCCATGTTTTTCAAGTATTCATGACGGAAGGCCAGTATTTTGGACCAATGTTTCCAAGCATTCATCATGTGAGGTCAGTAGTTTGCACCAATGTTTCCAGTAATTCGTCATCAGAGGCTTGTATTTTGGACCAATGTTTCTAAGTATTCATGATGGATGATCAGTATTTTGACTCATGTTTCCATGTATTAATTATGGATGGTCAGAATTTAAACCAATGTTTCCTAAGTATTCATCATGGAAGACCAATATTTTGGACCGATATTTCCAAGTATACATCATGGAAGATAAGTATGTTGGACCAAAGTATCCAAGTATCCATCATGAAAGACCAGTATTTTGGACCAATATTTCCAAGTATCCATCATGGAAGACCAGTATTTTGGACCAATATTTCCAAGTATCCATCATGGAAGATCTATATTTTGGATCAATATTTCCAAGTATTCATCATGGAAGCCCAATTTTTAAGCCAATGTTTTCAAATATTCATCATTGAATACCAAATATTCATGATTTAAGCCAGCACATCAGTATGCATAAAATATTCTTAACAAAATATTAATCTTTTCTTGTAAATGAACGTTAAGAAAGTATGTTTTGTTTTTAATAAGATGAAGCAGACAGCGATGAAGAAGAGGCAGAGACAGTGGAAGTGCCTGAAAGCAAGAAGCGAAAGAAAAAAGAAGTAAAGAAAGACTCAACTTCTAAGAGACCAAAACGTGAAGGTACAGAAATTTTGATATCATTTTCTAGTTTGAGAGCTGTGATGGCATAGTGGTTAGTTCTCTTGCCTCTCAAGACACTTATAAAAGAGAAGAAGAAAGAAAATAATCTGCCACAACAATATGAATGAAGGCAAAGGGTAACAACTCTAAACATTGTAATAAATTCCATGTTAGTGATTTTATCATACCATGTTAATTCTTCTGTCCCAGAAGAACTGCGCACACACCAGTTCACGAGGAGGTCAGCATGGCTGAATGGATAGTACCAACTGCTCTTAAACTTCTGGTGTGCTGATGCCGAGGTAGAGGGTTTAACCCCTACATCATTCACTTAGACTAAATGTTTGTTTTTTGCCCTTGACATGGGGACATAAATTACAAGTACCTCAGAAGTCTGAGTACCTGATGGTGAGGGACACTAGTAATAAGGAAGATGGAATGAAGGAAGATGAAAAGAAGGAATAATCCACACCCATAAAAATCAGTCCAGTGCATAGAAGAAGTAGCACTCGTATGGACTATACTTTAGTTCAAAGCGAGGGAATGCAGAAAGAAAAACAATAACCAGTTCATGAAACTTTTCTAGTTTATTAATATTAGTCTTATTAGCAATCAGAAAGAGTTTGTGTTAAATTTGATGTTCTCGAGGGGATAAAAAATCTACATTTGAACAATACTGTGACTATGTGTTTTAAGTATTTCAGCCCTAGTATAATTCATTTATTCACTTCATATGTTATATCACTCTGCAGTAAGCACCTGACGAGATGCAACGAAATATGCCAGGCAATAAATCGTGCAACATATTGTTTGTGGCTTCAGTGTTTGAATCCACTAAGGCAGTGGTTCTCAACCTTTTTTGGTCCATGCCCCCCTTTACCATATGTTCAGAGCGTCATTCCTCCCCTTTCGTATTTACTCCCTATAAATCTCTCTCCCCCCCCCCTCCCCTCTTACACAGTATATGTAAAAATGAAAGCTAAATTTAATAACACATACAAGAAGAAGTCTAGACGACTAAATAAAACGTTATTTGCGGGTCTACTTACGTTATAAAATGAAGTTCAGAAGGGTGAGAAGTACAGAACAGTAAAGTACAGAGGAAAAAAAAAACAATATTAAGTAATCAGTTCTTGCATTAACGCGGTCTTGAAATAATCTTAATTCCCCCCTTCGAAACCCTAAAATTCCCCCCAGGGGGGAATTCCCCACCGGTTGAGAACCACTGCACTAAGGGAATATTTTCTTGTCCTCTCCACCCTGATTGTGTAGAAAAAGACAAAGACAGACAGATATGTGTTAAATTTATTTCATCATGTTTGGTAAAACACTTTGGAAACACATGTAGGTACAACCATTTACATAGATTCTTGCATGCATGTCTTATGCACACAGAAAAGAAGAGAGATTTCTGTGTTTTGTTCTGTAGTTGCAAATATTGTTGCTAGTCTTCATAAAACTACTCACGCTTGTCACATTTTCTTGTTCATAATTGCTCCTGGTTGATGTGATTACAGCCGTCAATGGAAGTGAGGGGAACATCACACTTTATGTGGGACATTTGGATAAAAACACAACCGAAGATGAAATCACCAACTTCTTCCGCAAACACAACATCGGTGTGGCTGAAGTTCGCAAAGCTCCTAATAAATCGTGAGTCTGTCTGCATGATTCAAATAGATACTCTTCTCTTGTGTCTCCGACGTATTGTGCTAGAGGAACTTGGATCTTCTCCTTGACTACATGCACACTCTCTCTCTCATGCTCCTCCCTCTTCTCACTCACCCTGCATTCTTCTTCCCTTGTCTTCCTCTCATACTCTTCCCTCCTCTCATTCACCTGGCCCTCTCCTTTCCCTTGCTCCTCCCCCTCCTTTCACGCACCTCTTTAATCTCATTCACTCTGCCCTCTCTGGCATCCTCTACTCTCGTTTTATATGCTCTCAGAATTACTCATTCTCACTTTCCTTCCATTATTCACTCAATTTTCTTTATCTCCTCTCCCTCTCCCTGAACATCCAAGACTAGTTGGATGTGGTAAACTTACAGAGCTCTATTCTGACACCCAATACTATATGGGTGGGCTTATCCATGCTGTATTCTGATATCCATCATATCCACTCTGTATTCCAATATCCATCATATCCACTTTGTAATCTAATATCCATCATATCCACTCTGTATTCTGATATCCATCTTATCCATTCTGTATTCTGATCTCCATGACTAGGTGTATATGGTAAACTGATCCACAGAGCTAATATTCTGTCATCCATGACTAGATTATGTGGTAAACTTATCCACAGAGCTATATTCTATTATCCATGACTATATGTGTGTGGTAAGCTTATCCGCAATGCTGCATTCTGACATACATATGTGTGTGGTTAGCTTACCCACAGAGCTGTATTGTGACTTCCATGACTAAATGGAAGTTTTAAACTTATCCACTAACTTGTATTCTGACATTTTTTTGATGAACTGTTTTTCAGCAATGCCTTTGTAGATCTGGAGGATGCAGATGATTTGCAGGATGCTTTAGCACTGAATGGCAGCACATTTAAAAACAACACCATCGCAGTTGAGAAAGCCAAGCCCCGGGCTCCAGCATCAGCAAAACAAAACAAGAAAACGCCATCAAGCACCTCACCTGGGAACACAAGCACCTCACCTGGGAACACAAGCACCTCAGCTGGGAACACAAGCACCTCAGCTGGGAACACAAGCAACAAATCAGAGAATGAGAGTAAGGATTGCGGTTGTTGTGCTTTGTATGTCTTGTTTCCTTTTGTTACTGTTAGTGTGTAGTATCAATGGTAGTGTGGTGGCTAGACGCTCGCCTTTTGGCCGGTGGTGTTGAGTTCAAACCTGCATTGGAGCAGAAGTTTAAAATTGACCTAGGCTTCCAGGTCAACCCAGTCTAAAATCGACCTAGGCTTCCAGGTCAACCCAGTCTAAAATTGGCACCAAGAAAAGTCTTGGGAAGTAAAGGCAGCCTGTATGATAGTCACCTGATCACCCGCTGTGTTCTGATTGGTCTATTGAAATATGAGTCCAGCACCATACGCCCAAGAGCTGTTTACTTATTACTTACTTTATACTTACTTTTTTATTACTTATACTTTATTATTTAATTTATAACTGAATTGTTTGACATCGATAGTGCTTATAAAACAAGCAATAAGTATATTTGTCATCTGGATTCACCCTGTACTGTTTGTTAATGTTTGAAATATGCTTGCTTGTATGCCACATGACAAGATTGTAAATTCTTTCCAGAACATTCAGATTAACAACAGTTATTGCAATCAGCATGGCTGAATTGATATGAGCAGTCGCTCTTACATTTCCAGTATGTTGATGCCGAGGTAGCGGGTTCAACTCCTGCACCAGTCAGTTGCACTAAAATGTTGACTTCTCGTCCTTGACTTGGGGACGTAAATTACAAGTACCTCAGAAGTCGGAGTTGGTTCACCTGATGGCTAGGAACATTGGTAATAGGGAAAGCTAATCCACACGCAAAAATCAGTCCAGTGTACTAGAAATAGTATGGACTCATCTTGAGTTGAAAGCGAGCAAATACACAAAAAAAAAAGCAGTTACTGATTAGATAAGCCATTCATGAGGGGTGAGAAATGTCCCCCTCACACTTTGTGGGACATGTGATCTGAAACTAAGAAAGGCTCGGGGTAAAAACAAAACCACCGTAGCCTTTATGTGATGACAGCTGGGCAAGCAACTTTGATTCCTCAGTCCCTGGAGGCAGTCTCCATGGCGCAGTGGTTATACCGCCTGCCTCACACTCTGAAGTTTGTGGGTTTAATTCCGGGCCATGTCACTCGGTTTACAAGTGCAAATTTTTTTCTGAGACTCCTAGGGGTCTTTGCTGGAGCTACGTTCGTGCTTTGTGCAAAGCTTTCAGCAAGACATCCTGCGGGGAAACGACTGACCAATATGTGATAAAACCTGGTGCAATGAAGTCAGTTCTGTGACCTTTCAAACCCTTTTTGTTAAATCCCCAGTCCCCGGGGGAAATCTCTTCTGGCAGACACCAGCTATGGCATGGATGCCTTAATAAAAAGGGAAAAAATAGAACTGCCTGGTTGCCCGGGAAGGTTAACCCGGTCAACAAATACCCGCAGAAGTCACATGTGTCGGTCTAACGGCACAAGAACGCAGCTCTGCTGTAAACAGGCACAACGCAATCACATCTGAAAAATAAAAAATAAAACTCCGGATGAACGCAGAAGAAGAAGAACTGCCTAAATGGAAAAAATCAAAAATATAATAAAATATATTAATTCATTGAACTACCTGTTTCAATGATTTTGGTTTTAAAGATGTGCTTTTTTCTTGAACTTAGAAGACAGTCGCACACTGTTTGTCAAGAATCTGCCAGATAATTCTACGTCTGATGGTTTAAAAAGCATTTTTGACTCGGCAATCGACATCAGAATTCCCCAGAAAGATGGTGTTCCCAAAGGGTGAGACTTGTGGTTGAAAGTCCATTATTGTTGTGATTGTAACCAGCAATAACTCCTTTTTACTGTTAGTGATTCTTAAACTCCCCAAATCTCTTAAATGTCAGGCAAGAGTCCAAAGACAAGAGTCGTCTTTAGTCTATCAATGGGTAGACAGCACACACAGGACAGTTGTGTAATTGTATTTATACTGTTTGACTTTGCATCAAGTTGAGCTGTTTCATATCACCAGGTGGAGGCCAGCGTGGACGAATGGATAAGAATGATCATTCTTAAACTTCCGGCATGTTGATGCTGAGGTAGCGGGTTGAACCCCTAAACGTCCTTGACTTTTTTATTTTTTAAATTTTTTATTCGCATATCCTTTACAGGACATCGCTGTCAACAGCAGCATCTTTCAGCTGTCTGTTGATTTCTTGGCAAGATTACGCTCAGTAGTTTGCCATTGCTTTCTGAGTGTCATAGTCTTGCTCGTATCTAGGTAACTAAACTTGGGTTCATACAGGCAACAATAAATCTGTCCGTTATGAGATCGAATATTTATTGTATTTACATATACAGTATGCGTTGGCGCAGTGGGTAAACAGACCCGCGCTATATTACATCTCCCAAATAGTAAACATCAAACACATAAGTATCATTTAACAGTCTAGCAAACTATCTAGCCTATGTCTATATATCTATTGATATCTATAGAGTCCCTCAAAGGCAGGCCCTGTTGCCTCTCTCAAGTCCATCTGTCCTCTCCCGGTCTCCGCGTGTCCTAACTAGACACGGGCGGTAACTCTGTCCGAGTTCCTCGTGGACCCCGCATTAGGCGGGCCACATCAGTGTCCACGGAATCATGGACTTGGTGACCATCTCTTTTGAGAAGGTTCTAGATTACTCGGGTCCTGCTCGACTCAATGGTTTCCCTTGGGCTGGAATTGCAGCCCTTTACTAAATGTGCAAGTGAGGCGGTGACAGGATCCCTCCTCCCCCGTGACATGATTTGTTGTTGGGAATTAGATCCGTTCTAATTCTGTCACCGAATCACATACAGTTGGTGTTGTAGTTTGGTGGATAGTAACCTGGCAACCTACCTATTAGCACTAAAAACTCATGTATTGTACCATACAACACTTGTCTGATTTGGTGCAGAGATCCCTGTCTCTCGTGTGCTTAAATATGCTTATCAGACCGAAGTTACGTGGCATTTTAGTAGTTGTATTTACAACTTGCCCTTCTCATAGTACCCTAAATGGTACCCAGACAAATAACCCCTATATAATAGAGGGTTAACAAGACCGAAGTCTTGGCTAAATAAGTACACCTTCAAATCTTGATCTGTGTGTGTATTTCTATACACTTTTACTCCCGTATGTTATATAATGCTAAATATGTAGTTACCTTGTTCTTTTATCCCCCTCATACTACAAGTGTCCCTGTTGGCTTGTTAGTGTGCTTGACTAATAAGTTGATGTTTCTAATAAAGTGACTGTATTTTAACTTGATAGTGTTGAGTTTTAAGGTTTGTGTACTGTGTGTGCTGAATGTGTGGCGTATTTCCAAGCGTCACGAGTTGGGATAACCTCAATCATGAACTACTGCACTGTGTGCAATACATGAACAGGCATTCCAAGTAGTGGTGCTTAGATGTATCCTAACTGCTAAGCTATGTATATTAACTCACTATTAAACTAAGTACTACACATGTATTCACAAATTAGACAAGTCATACAATTTACATGAAAGACGCAGACAAATTAAAATAAATACGGTTTGCGTACAATTTGTCCGCCAAGTGTATCGTTCTCTCATTTAATCCATTCACACAGTCATTCACTCACTTTTCATTAAAAATAGTATTTGGGTAAAATATATAATTAAAGTTGAGGTAAGTGTTATTGCCCTTAGAAAAAATGGGCTAGGCGATATTTGCCCTTTAAGAAAATACGTACTTCTTGTACGATGACTCACAAATGGGTTATAATTTAAATAGAGACAATTGTATAGGACGGTTCTTTAGCTTAGGAATGGTACCGCCTGTAATATTAATGTCGAATATGTACAAATTACAGGTGAATACAATTTATATACAACAATAATGGAAATATAATACATATTTAATCCTAAACTAATTAATTAATTAAATCCAACGATGATGTGCGCGTTGTCCATTTGTTGCTAGCGTGTTATGCCATGAATGGTAAAGCTAGTATGGCTGTCTCTTAAGTGTTGTAGTCGATGTCGTTCTGTTTCGGCTGTTTGTTAAGTTACGTAGTAACAGCAAGTATGGAATGTTCTTAATGTCCCATATAACGAGTTCTTACAGAAATCGGAGTTAGTTCGCTGGCTGATCTTATTGGTTGACACAAACACAGTTACTGTTTCTTGCTGGAATCGTTCTAGCGCTTAGGCACTTGATGGTATAGTTCTCAAAGTAACGTATCATGTTCTTGGGTGTCGTAATTAAACTAATCACTGAGAGTACTCTAGCAGGTGTAGAGTTCCACTGTAATATGCAACCGACTAAAAGTATCACAGTTTATAGTATGGTTAATGGTCGATGTGATTAAAGTCATTCTACTGGCGCATTCATTTGGCGTGATAAAAGGTCAGCCATAATATTGTCGGTGCCTCTGATATGGCGGATTTCGAAGTCGAAATCTTGAAGTAGAAGACGCCATCTTTGTAGCCGATGGTTTTTAGGCGACCCCTGGTTAAGGACCAATAATGGCGAACTGTCAGTGAGGACCACAAAGTGACTCCCTAAGAGGAACTTCGATAATCTCAATATACAAAACACTAGGCTTAAACACTCTAATTCAACTGTGGCATACTGAGTCTCAGCCTTCTTTAGTTTGCGGCTTACATAGAGAATTGGGTGTTTTATGCCATCCATTTCCTGCATCAAGCATCCTCCTATTGCGATAGCGCTCGCATCTGTGGTCAAAATAAAGGGTAAATTTATGTTGGGTAATCGTAAGACTGGTGGATTAGAAAAAATATGTTTCAATTTACACATTGCATCATCTAAGCTGGTACTTTTACAAATTTTTGATGGATGATTTTTAGTTAACATATCAGAAAAAACTGAGGTTAGTTCTGCCCAATGTGGAATAAATTTAGAATAATAGTTAATCAGACCTAGTAAACTTCTAACTTGCTTCTTTGTGGTAGGTACTTCTAACTTAAGGATCTTAGAAACAATTTTATCATCAGTCAACAATTTTCCTTCAGAAATTCTATGTCCAAGGAAGTCTATTTGTGTATAACCTATTTCAACCTTGGAAGGTTTGATAGTAAGTCCAAAAAGAGAGATTTGGTGGAAGACTTGTTTAAGGGTGAGTAAGTGAGAAGTCATATCAGAAGAATGGATGCATATATCATCAATATAAGCAACTACGTCATTAATTCCGTGTAATAACAATCTTGTTAGTCTTACAAATGTGGCTGGTGCGTTCTTGAGCCCAAACGGAAGATATAGCCATTCGTACAAGCCAAGAGGTGTTGCGAATGCTGTTATATGTCTACAAGAAGGGTGTAATGGAACTTGCCAATATCCTTTAGCTAAATCGGTCTTAGAAAATAAGGATGATTGAGCCATATTTAAGATAAGATCCTCACAGCTGTTCATTGGCTCTGCATCTGTTGTTGTTCTTGTATTTAATACTCGATAGTCAATGCACAAACGAATTGTCTGGTCCTTTTTCTTCACCAGACGAGCCCCCAAAAAGCCTGTCATAGTCTTGCTCGTATCTAGGTAACTAAACTTGGGTTCATACAGGCAACAATAAATCTGCCCGTTATGAGATCGAATATTTATTGTATTTACATATACAGTATGCGTTGGCGCAGTGGGTAAACAGACCCGCGCTATATTACATCTCCCAAATAGTAAACATCAAACACATAAGTATCATTTAACAGTCTAGCAAACTATCTAGCCTATGTCTATATATCTATTGATATCTATAGAGTCCCTCAAAGGCAGGCCCTGTTGCCTCTCTCAAGTCCATCTGTCCTCTCCCGGTCTCCGCGTGTCCTAACTAGACACGGGCGGTAACTCTGTCCGAGTTCCTCGTGGACCCCGCATTAGGCGGGCCACATCAGTGTCCACGGAATCATGGACTTGGTGACCATCTCTTTTGAGAAGGTTCTAGATTACTCGGGTCCTGCTCGACTCAATGGTTTCCCTTGGGCTGGAATTGCAGCCCTTTACTAAATGTGCAAGTGAGGCGGTGACACTGAGCAGCCGGCTCCGTTATCCCGCAAGTCACCAGAAGGGGACGAACCACTCCCAGTTCTCGCCCGCTACGAGACTGCGGGATAAACGGGATTACGGAGAAAGTGTTGCAACCCCTCGGCCAGAGAGACCGGCTGTCCTTGACTTAGGGATGTAAATTACAAGTACCTCAGAAGTCGGAGTGAGTTCGCCTGATAGTGAGGGACACTGGTAACAGGGATGGCTAATCAACACGCAAAAATCAATTCAATGCTCTAGAAATAGAGGCACATGTATGGACTGCGCTTGAGTTCAAATCGAGCGAACATGAAAAAACAAACCAAACAAAAATATCACTAGGTAATTTGTGGAAGTCAAAAGAGGTTAAAACTAGTAACAAACTTCACATATGTAAAGTTAACGTTAAATCAATACTGCTGTATGAATGTGAGACATGGAGAATGCCAACAACAGTTGTTAATAAGCTACGAACATTCATTAGCTGGTAACTCTGCACAGTGGGACTAACATGTTGTGGCAGAATTATTAATGTGGATCTGCAGGAGAGAGCTTGATAGATTCCATTTAAACTTTCTTTTTTCTTCATCTTTGATGACCTGATATTTTGAATGTGGTTATATTGTGTCTGTTTATAGCAGAACTGTGATATATATGACTTTCGGCTAACACATCCAACTTCTTGGAGCATTTGTTGATGAGGTTAGCCTTCCTAGGTGTTTCGTAGGATGTTCCTCTGTCTCAAAGGTTTGACGTCATCTTCATGGCTGCCCCAAACACTCTCACTCTCTCCCTTGCCTCTTAACCCCCACCCTCCAATACTTGTTCATTCACCCTCATTCTTCAGATTCCGCCATGTAGGAGTAAAACCTCCTATGTGTAGTACCTCTTACGCACCAATGGGCACTAGGGTGCACAAGGCGGGAGAAATAATAGCAAGAAATCGCGAAAATGTTTGGCTTGCTGTGATGACAGAGATGTTCTGCACAGGACCTGATACATGATAAAGACCTGTTGATGGTCATGTCACAGAGTTTTGAAATATCTTAAAGAGACAGCTGCCCCACCAACAAACTCACATCCTCTCAGCCACAACAACTTGTGTTGGTCCATGGCTGCTTGTTGTGTATCCAGATTCCACTCCACTATCTGGCCCCAGGTAGATGCACCTTGTAGTAGGTCAGGCTCCTTTCCTGACATGATTGTATTGTGGTTAATGCACTGGCTCGGCTACACGACAGTCTGGGGTGCGATCCACTTAGTGGCAGAATTTGTAGTTAACCCTGCATTATGTAGTTGGCTCTCAAGATTTTTCTGTTTAAATAAAGGACACTAACATAATGCTAACAAAATAACGCCATTTGCATATTAAGTGATTCTTTGAGCATGATCTGGGGATTTAAGGCAGGTCCTGTGTGAAGGCATTGCATTGATCCCTTCAGAAGTTCACAAGTCGTAAAGTTAGTTTATCTTCATACCAGAACATATAGATGTTGTGGGCAATGAAAGAGTGGATAGGCTGGCTGGCACTGCCACTATATCACAGGGGCAACCAATGAATCGAGCCAACATCATGAACACACTTAGAAGGGCCGGCCAGAACGAGGACTGTTAACTGAAACGAATCTGCTTCAATGGTCAGAATGCAGGCAGGATTGAGGATCAGTGGGAGGACCATGAAGGAGCAGCACGCCAAATGTGCAAGGAGGCTTGCCAGTCAACATCAGATAAGCAGCAGGTTATCAACTGCATGTTTATGGATTTACAATGGAAGAGGTGGAAGCGACAATGGATGTGCTCAGAGGGCAGTCATGACAATCTGGACTAAACTGTTACCCAATAGCATCGAGGTAAGCATGGCCGAATGGATAAGAAATGTGTGTTCTTAAACGTCCGTGTGTTGATGCTGAGGTACAAGATTCTGCCCCTACAGCAGACACTTGGACTAAAATGTTGATCTCTTGTTCTTGACTTGGGGATATAAATTACAAGTACCTCTGAAGTCGGAGTGGGTTGGCCTGATGGCAAGGGACACTATTAATAGGGAAAGCTAATCCACACGCAAAATTCAGTCCAGCACTACTAGAAGTAGTGTTTATGGACTGCGTTTGAGTTCAAAATGAGCAAGCTGAAAAAAGGAAAATGAATAGCATGTAAGTAAGTTGTACCTGTTGCTTGACTACATGTTATTGCATGGGTTCAGTTTAGATACCTTCTCTTTGCAGTTTTGGGTTTATCGAGTTTGCTGACAAAAAGACAATGGAGGCGGCCATGTCTGAGCATCAGGGGGTTGAGTTTGAAGGCAACTCCCTGCATCTGGACTACATGGGGTCCAGGAGTTCATTTAAGAAACAGCAAACAAATCCTGGTGGCAAACAAGGCAGAGGAGGTAGCAAACAAGTTAGCTCGGGTAATGTGCCTTCCTCAGTTTCCTTCTCTCTGCCTCTGTGTATAAGACACCTCTCTCTCTCTCTCTCTCTCTCTCTCTCTCTCTCTCTCTCTCTCTCTCTCTCTCTCTCTCTCTCTCTCTCTCTCTCTCTCTCTCTCTCTCTCTCTCTCACACACACACACACAACACAACACACCCCACCCCACCACAACACCACACAACAGAACACACACACAACACAGAACACACACACACAACACACAGATACAGATATAATGTGTAATGTGACTGTGGGCAATGCAGGATCTATTGGATCTATTTGGTTGGAAGCCGGCCTGTTTATCCCTTAGTTGTTTGTCAGAGTCGTCTCTTTATGTCTCCAGAACAATTCTGCTTTATATTTTCCTCGTAACAGAATAATTTTTACACTTCTGCAGGTTCCCTTTCTTTGCAACTTTACAGATACTTTCTCTCCAGTCTTCCGGTATTTCTTTTGTGTCCCATCTTCTGCTAAACTGTCAACTAGTTCAGTTTTAATAGCTTTTGCTAGGATACTAAGTGGACCGGCAGCTTTCCCATCCTTCAGAAGCTTTTCTAATTTCTTCTTTAGATGGTTTCTCACAATTGATATCCAGCTCCACTTCTTCGGGCTGGATATCTAAAGGGTCATTTGGGGCTGGTCTATTCAGAAGTGCCTCAAAGTATTCAGCCCGACAGTTTATTTGACTGTTAATTTTGAAATATAACATTGCTGAACTATTTATTACATTAAAATTGTTCTCCGTAGGCACAAGAGGAGAATCGAAAATTCTGTTTGTGAAGAACCTCAGCTACAGCACAGATGAGTCCTCACTAAAGGCAGCATTCAAGGGTGCTGTTTCAGCCAGGATCCCAACCTTCCAGGACTCTGGAAAGCCAAAAGGGTAAGTTTCAGCTTCATCTGCGGTGTTATTTTCTATGTCGTGATGTTCATTGGAGCCTTATCTGACCTGGAGACTGAAAACCACTCCATATGAATTCAGAAGACATCTCTGTAGCAGGAAGTATAAATTACAGTATAATTCTACACTCCTTAGGCATATTGGCCACATGGACAGTATGTAAAGTAAGTAAAGCAAAGCAAGTAAGTAAGTAAAGTAAGTAATTAATGAAGCAATTAAGCAAGCAAGCAATGGGTCATTTTACACATACTAAGGCCCACTGGGCATAAGGTTCTAGGCTCATGTTTGTACAAACTATTTGGCATTCCAGGAGTGATGTGATCAATATGACATCGGCTGCATTCAGTGCCTGAAGACATTTCCTGGTGCCTGTTGTGGGTTGGGTGGACATAGGAACCCAGGTCAGAGTTAAGCATCTGCCTCATCATGGAGATTGAACTCATGACTCCCGAGCTGGAAGGCAAGCATCTACCCACTACACTGCCGCGGCTCTCCTCTAGCCAGAAGGGCCATCCACAACTTGATAGCACCCCATTCCATCAGTGTAACATTACAATGGATTCCCGATCACAGCAACCTCATGGAAATTGAGATGGCCAAGATATATTCCAAGCAGGAGTTGCAAAACAGCAAACCCTGTATTATTTGGACAGTCCAGCAGTTTCTCAGAAACAATATAAGAGGAGGCTGGCTGAACAGATAGGCAATAGGGATAAATGGCCACACTTTTTTCAGTGAAAGATGCCGCAACCAAAGCCAATGACAACATCAATGTCCTTAGCTGGAAGACAAAAGTCCCAAATCAGAAACCTGCGATGGGTCTGATGTGCTAGGACCATCACAGTGTTGTGGACCTGAGTACACGGAGGAACGAATGAAAGAACTTTATTTTCACAAAGTCACAAATTGGGCACACAGGCCTGTCTTCATTCAGCCTTTCCAACCATTCAACCTTTCCAACCACTCATCTTTCGCACATCAATGATCTATTATGCCTGTTACATTCACACAGGAAAATAACATTGTCACATGAATGCTGTGAACATAATCAATGCATATTTGTGGTTGTTGTTGCGTTATTCGCTTTGGACTCAAGCGTACTCCATGAACATACTATTTCTTCCAGTGCACCAGACTCATTTGTGCGTGTGGATTAGCTCTCCTTATTACCAGTGTCTCTTGCCATCTAGCAAATCCACTCTGACTTCAGAGGTACTTGTAATTTACGTTCTCAAGTCAAAATTTTAGTCTAACTGACCGATGTAGGGGTTGAACCCGCTACCTTGGCATCAGCAGACTGGAAGTTTAAGAGGGACAGCCTTAGTCAATGCATATTACTATGTTATCAGGCAGGCAGACAGACAGACACACACATGCATAAACACAAACATACATATCTACATATAAACATACATATCTACATTCACACACACACATACATCATTTACACAAGGTGGCCAGTCTTTGCCTCCCTTAGTGAATAATGAGAACTGTCATCGAACCTTTGTCTGACTGCATTCACACCATTGTCAGCTTCACATCCTAACCGTTACACCAACCCATACGCTATAGTTCACTCACAATATCCCCCATTTTCAACATTTTTTTTTTCTATTTCCACTCGTGTCTAGATTTGCGTTTGTGGACTTCCCAACAGTAGAAGCTGCAGCTAAGGCTTTTGACTCCATGAGTGGCCAGGTAATTGATGGACGACAAGTGATGCTAGATTTTGCCAGAGACAAAAGTGCTGGTGGTGGAGGTGGTAGAGGCGGCTTCAGCTCAAGAGGACGTGGAGGAAGAGGTAAGTTCAGTTTGGACTTGAGATTTTATTGATTGACTGGTGGAATCATATCTGACGCAGGCAGAAAGAAGCAATGAGGTCGTCGCAAACAAATACACAGCAGAAATGCTGTCTCATCTCATCTAGTTCCTCTTGTACCTTGTGGTGTCAAGGTTAAGTATAAACAGCGGGAGAGTGCCTGTTTATGGGCTTCATGTATCGAGATTCCCATGGACTCTGCTATTCCCTCTGTCCATCGTTTTCATGATCGGCCTCTTCTTCTGCTTCCGTTTGGTCTGTACATCATTGCTTGTTGTGGTATACTGTCAGTTGGTAACCTAGTTACATGGCCAAACCATTTGACTTGCTGCCTTCTAATAAAATCTTTTTTTGTGTGTTGCATATCCCTTACAGGATGCTGCAGTCAACATCAGCATTTTTCAGCTGCTGTTGATGTACTAGGCAAGATTACGCTCAGTAGTTTGCCATTGCTTTCTGAGCGACTAGCTCACATACCCCAGTTACCAATGCGGCGAGAACCACTGCCGATTCTCGCGCAGGTAACGTTACTCACGAGAATATACGGGATTACGGAGAAAGATGTTAATCCCTAGACCAGGGAGACTGGCTCCTAGTAGCGCTGCTATAACCCCCACTTTAATCCTGATTTCTTCATTTCTGATTTTCTCTCTTCTTGATACATTAAATATTCTTCTCAGGAATCTCATTTCTGTTGTGATTTTTCTTTTCTCTGTTTCTGTCATTGTCCAGGTTTGGCATTGGTAGCATAGAGTTGGTAGTAAGATTGTGTTGTATAGTGCTTTCTTACTAAATATTGATACATGTTTGTTCTTTAGTATTGGTGCCATTTGTCCAATGAGTTAATTTGCCTTATTGCATCTGCAGAAATGCTGTTCACGTCTAATTAGGAAGACTAACCAAGTATGTATGTGTATAGAGTGCAGTGATGTCTATATTGACACTTCTTCTTCTTCTTCAGCGTTCCGAGCCATTGAGGTTCTTTGCTGCAGATACAATCCGTCTCCATTCGTCTCTCTGGTTGACCTTCTCTTGCCAGTCATTGATTCCAAGTGCTTGTAGGTCAGTATATATATTATCTCTCCACCGTCTTCTTGGTTTACCTCGGGGTCTACGGTCATTTATTTCCTGAGTGTAAGCGAGTTTTGTTTCCCTATTATCTTCCATTCTTTCTATATGCCCCAGCCATTGTAGTCTATTAGCCTTCATGATACCAGTGATTAGCGGGGACTTAAACAGATCATAAATGTCTTTGTTACTTCTTCTTTTCCACTCTCCACTTTGTGTATCCCTAATGGGTCGAAAGATGCGTCTTAAAACTTTGTTCTCAAAGGTTTGTAACAAGGCTTCGCCTCCTTTCGTTGTACTCCAGGTTTCAGAGCCATACAGCACAACTAGTCTGATCAGTATTGACACTTAAAGGCCTTAATTTTAGTTACTGTAGTTACCAACAAAAAACAAGAACAATGAAGGTATCTTGAAAGAAGCAAACTCACAAAGAAAATGGGTTACTTGCAGCAGAAGAAGACTCCACAATCTTTGGGCATGTTATGAGAAGAGGAAAGCTGGAGTATGTCATCACAGTGGGAAAATTGGAGGGGAAAGAGAAGCAGAGGGAGACCAAGAGAGAAGATGCTGGACAGTTTGACATCATGGCATGGAGGAACATTGGTACCAGATATGATTGGCAGCACAAGAAACAGAAGACTGGACAGACATGATCACCAACACCATGTGGCATGGATCTGAAGAAGAGGACGTTACAAAACATTTCTGGAAATAATTAAGAAAAGTCTACTCAACTTTCTTTCTGTTTATTTATGTATTATTATTTTTCCAATTGGAAAACACGAAGTATAGTTGTTTACATTACTGATAATATATTTTTCCATTGTCATTTACCATTTTATTGTTGGTGATGCTAGAAGCTTTTGTGAAAGTTGGACTGATGCTAAATTTAGTTAATTGGGAAAATAGATACAGTGCAGACCTGATAAGGCAAACTCACCTGGGGCTCAAGAATTTGTTCTTATCAGAAATTCCTCTTATAAGCGTTCAAGCATATAGTAATGCATTTACAATGTACAATATAATATTGTTCTTCACAACAGAACTTTGCCACATCCAAGATCGCCTGAAGCGGTTTGCACTGTATGCTAATTGAAATTAGTTGACAAAAGTTAAACTATTTAAATTGAATTGCTGGTAATGGTGCTCAAATAGGTGACATGTTTTGGGAAAGGAGTTTCTTCTTCGTCTGATATTTTTTGTTTTGGATATAATTGCATTATGTCAGTTTACAGCAGAGCTGCGATATTTGCACCTTTCGGGCCGACAAATCCGACTTTTGCAGGCATTTGTTGACCACATTGGCCTTCCCGGTGTTTTGTGGGACTTTTTGTGGTCAGTAGGTGTTAATGTCCCTCTATCCACTGTTGACACATCACTGGTCTTTTGGCAACAGTCATATACATGCATACTAGTCAGCCCTCAGGGGTAGACCATGGGCATTGCCTGCAATCCAAGGAGGCTTCCATAATTGCAGAGCTGACACATGACACTATGATACTGGGCTCACCTAAGGAATCGTCACTTCTCGCACATGGCTGCTGAACCTTACTTCCCCCTCTGCTGTGTGTCCACCGTGACGAGGTAGAGGGGCTTGTGCGTCCCAATGACCCCAAGAGCTATGCCGATGGTAGCACAGCTACTGGTAGGGCCACCCATGTCGGACAGGTCAAGGGAGAGGGACCAGACGAAGAGACACACAAACCTGCTGCCTTGTAGGTAGACTGGGGACAGTCAAAGGCTAGGGAAAGCATCCCGAATAAATGCTTGTCGAAATTGGATGTACTGAGCCACAGGCTTGACAAAGCAGTGCAACGTAAAACCTGCTGCCTTGTAGGTAGACTGGGGACAGTCAAAGGCTAGGGAAAGCATCCCGAATAAATGCTTGTCGAAATCGGATGTACTGAGCCACAGGCTTGACAAAGCAGTGCAACGTAACTTAATTCATGATGTCACAAATCAAAATTAATCGTTACGGTGCTAATCCCGTGAAGTCCCATCAGGCGGCGATAGTGCCGGGCCCCCTGCCTCGAGGGGGTCCACCCATGACTACTGGTGGTCACCTTCCCCTGTGCTGTGGAGTCAAGGCACAGAGGAGTAGGTTAAGAGCTATTGACCAAATACCCCGGACACTCAACATACTACAGTGGAATGCCGAAGGAGTTTACAAGAAGAAAGACTCCCTAACACAGCGTCTTCATAAAGATAGAATAGATGTAGCATGCATTCAAGAGACACACCTCAACGCCAATCACAAATTCTCAGTCAGAGGATATCAGGCCACACGTTTCGACCGCGAAGGACACAAAAGAGGAGTTCTAATATTTACACGAAATACAATACCTTGCAGCGAAGTATCTGTGATCTCTGACAACCAAACGGAAATTATAGGTGTTGATATAATGATAAAGGACGTGAAAATAAGAATCTACAATCTGTATAGCCCAGCAGATAAGGACCTTACACTCTCAAACATGAAAATAACTGACACAAACTGTATTATTGTCGGAGACTTTAATAGCCGTTCAGAAAGATGGGGATACCCAGATACTAACAAAAGAGGAGATGAATTGGAGGACTGGGAAATAGACTCAAATCTCCATCTACTCAACAAAGCGGATGACACACCGAGCTTCTACTCCAGAAGATGGCTTACCACTTCTACTCCAGAAGATGGCTTACCACTTCTACTCCAGACTTAGCTTTCTGCACAGGAGACATCCTCCACAAAATCGATCGCCATGTGCTGGACCAATTAGCAGGTAGTGACCACAGACCAATCAAGCTTGTAATGAATATGGAGTATGTTCCACAGGAGCAAAAGCCCTTGCCCCGCTGGAATTACAAACGAGCAGATTGGGACAGATTTGCCATACTAACAGACAAATATTGTGAAAACATAAATACACGATATGGCAACATAAAGCAAATGGTGGAAAGTCTAAACAGAGCGATAATACAGGCAGCCACTGAGTCCATTCCTAGAGGAGCGAGGAAAAATTACAAACCATACTGGACTGAAGAACTACAAAGTTTGGAGGACAAAGTTGAAGATGCCAGGAAGACAGCAGAGAGAGAACAAACAATTGAAGCGAACATCTTTCTCAAAGCCATCTCAGCAAAATATAAAAGAACAGTAAATCAAACAACAAGAGATTGTTGGAGGGAAAAAACAGAAAACCTGAATTTTGACAAGGATGGAAACTAGTGAAAGCCATGAACAATGAAGGACCTAGAAACAAACAAATAACAATTAAACAAGGAAATGCCTTGCTTACAGGAAAAAAGGCTGCAAATGCACTAATGGAACATTATGCAAATGCAAACCACATTGATATTACAACCGAACAGAAGAAAGCAATCAAAGACAAACAGATACATCATAGAAATACAGAGACAGCAGCAGAATATATGATGGCAAATCTAACAATGGAAGAAATGGAACAGGCAATGAATACCCTAAAAAAGAAGAAATCACCAGGAAAGGATGGAATCACAAATGAAATGCTAATAGGACTAGGCACCAAGGCAAAGAAGAAACTACTAGCAGTCCTAAATAACAGCTGGAAGAGAGGAATAGTCCCACAGACATGGAAGGAAGCTATACTAATACCAGTCCCAAAGAAAGGAAAAGACCTGGAAGAACCAAATGGCTATCGACCTATCAGTCTACTTAGCTGTGTAGGAAAATTAATGGAACGTATTATCAATGGCAGGCTAACATGGCATCTGGAAGAAAACAAACTCTTAACACCACACCAAGCGGGATTCAGAAAGTACAGATCCACTGAAGATCAAATAACCTATATAGCTCAGGAAATAGAGGATGCCTTCCAAGAGAAAAAGCACACACTAGCAGTCTGGATAGATTTAGAAAAAGCATTTGATAAAGTATGGAAGGAAGGACTGAAAGTAAAACTGCAAAAAATGCATGTTTGTGGAAAATTGTATAAATGGATCAGCCACTACCTTGAGAACAGAACTGCCAGGACAAAAGTACAAGGACAAACAAGCAAAATGATGCTGTTGGAGCAAGGTGTCCCCCAAGGAGGAGTTCTTTCACCAACATTATTCCTAGCATATATAAATGACATCACAGAAAATTTTCCAGTTAGAGTACACACATCCTCCTTTGCAGATGACCTAGCCATATGGACATCTGAAGAATATATTAGTACAGCTAACAGCAGAATACAGCAAGCCTTATTAGCGCTAGAAGACTGGTCAAAATCATGGCTAGTGAAGATAAGTGAGGAGAAAACAACATGCACAGTGTTCTCCCTCTCAAATAAAACTCAGCAACCTAAGCTGGTATTGAATGGAAAAATATTGCGCCATGAAGAAAATCCAAACTATCTAGGAGTCACCTTTGATCGTCGCCTGACATGGAAGACACAGGTTGAGAAAAATCGAACAAGAGCAAGGCAGAGAATGGCAATCATGAAAAAGCTTGCTGGTACAACGTGGGGAGCAGATGAGAAAGTTCTCAAGAAGTTATATACTGGACGGGTGAGGCCACTACTGGAATATGGCATTGCAGCTTGGGCAACAGCAGCTAAGTCAAACTTTTAACAAAATAAGTAGAGTCCAAAACCAAGGAATGCGAATCATAACTGAAAGCCTGAAGACAACGCCTATTAATGAACTAGAAAAGATCACTTGTTTACAACCAATGCAGGATAGAAGAGATAGCAGAGCCCAGCAACAAGCAGAAAAATTTAGAAGATTGACAGACCACCCTATGTACAACAGATTTAATGGTTTTGGAAAGGGAAGACTGAAGCATAGCAACTTTGTAGAAACTGCAAAATGAAGGATTAGGGCAGATCCTATACTTAACATATCAACAGTCAAACCCATTTACAATGCACACAAGTTCCCAGCTTGGAGACAGCAACTACCTGAGATGATAGAAAACATTCCTGGTATTGAGAAAAAGAACACTCAGCATGAAACCGAAAGAAGAGAAATAACCCTAAACTACATAAAAGAACATTACCCAAGCAGGAATTGGACCCATGCATATACAGATGGATCAGCCAAAAATTCAATAGAGAATGGAGGAGGAGGAAGTCTCTTAAAATTAAAAAATGGAGTGAAAAAAACACATTCAATGGCAACTGGAAAATTTTCAAGTAACTTCAAAGCAGAGGTAGAGGCTCTGAAAACTGCAGCAGAAATGCTCCTGATGGAGGAAAATAAAGAGAAGCAAATAGCTATCTTCACAGATGCAAAGTCAGCTGTCTCAATACTGAAGAGCAATAACAGCACAGAACTAGCTGACCTAAGAGCAACACTCCATGGTCTATGCCAGAAATCCAAAAAAGTTGTAATACAGTGGATCCCATCACATTGCAGTATACCTGGAAACGAAGAGGCTGACAGACTGGCAAAAGAGGGCGGACGACTACCACAGCCTGACATAGACATAACCTATAATGAGGCAAAGAGGTTGATAAAAAGCACTTATAGAACCAAATGGGAATCAGAGCATCCAGGCCATCAGAAGGATGATGCATATTACAAACTCGACCGAAGAGAACAAGTAGCAATCTTCAGACTCCGCACAGGACATAACAGGCTGAAATACCACTTGTTCAATAAACTAAAGATAGGAGATACCGATGAATGTAATTGTAGAACTGGAAAAATTACAGCAAAACATTTGCTGCAGGATTGCCCAACGTATGCAGAACAGAGAAAGATATTTTGGCCCACACCTGCTTCATTTGAGGACAAGCTCTATGGAGATATTTTAACAAGCTCAAGTTGACTGCAGCTTACTTTAACTACATACAGGTTGACATTTAAAGGTGCATGAAGACCCAGAGGCATGAAATGGAATATTGCTTGGATAGCAAATCCATTATGTGGAAAGTCCAAATCGAAAGCTCGCTGTGTGGGCTTCATAAAAGGTGGAAAAGTGTCCTAGTGGCACGAAATGGAATATTGCTTGGATAGCAAATCCATTACGTGGAAAGTCTGAATCAAAAGCGAAAGAAGAGAAATAACCCTAAACTAGATGGATCAGCCTGATCGTAAAAGGTGGAAAAGTGTCCTAGTGGCACGAAATGGAATATTGCTTGGATAGCAAATCCATTACATGGAAAGTCCGAATCGAAAGCTCACTGTGTGGATGTCATCTGCAGACTGTACTTCTGGTTTCCGGAAGAACAGCCTATGGTAAATGGAAGGCCCAATATACGGAAGTGAGGCTAAGCAGCCATGTGCAGGACGTGACGATTCCTTGGGTGAGCCCAGTACCAGAGCGCTATGTATCGGCTCTGCAAGTATGGAAGCCTCCTTGGATGGCGGGGAATGCCCATGGTCTGCCCCTGCCTTCCCTTGAGGGTTGACCAGGATCTTTGGCTGTTCTATATGGGCCAGCTGGGATGGGGGATAACACCACAACAGTGAGAGTCAAACGTCCTAAGAAACCCCCGGGAAGGTTAACCCGGTCAACAAATGCCCGCAGAAGTCGGATGTGTCGGCCTAACGGCGCAAGAACGCAGCTCTGCTGTAAACAGGCACAACGCAATCACATCCGGAAAAAAAAACTCCGGATGAACGCAGAAGAAGAAGAAGAAGAACCTTACTTCCGTGTATTTAACTTCTCGTGACCCCACGTTGCACTTTGGGATCACATGGTTGCAATTTGCAGATTTTGGACTTTGATGATGCCCACACTCTATGCAGTCAAGTGAGACTTTCCACCAAACGATTTGCTAGCCAAGCAATTTTCCATTTGGCAGTCACTGTGACATTGTTCACCTACATGCCTGGGAGGATGTATTTTCTGGGGCATTGTCAGCATTCTTCTATGAAACCACATCTTCATGGCTTTCATGGATTCTTTTACCTGTTTACTAATTGTCTAGGATTCGCAGCCGTGTGTTAAAACTTGTTCTATGTAACATGCAAGAACTCTTTTCATTACTTTCAAGGACAGTGACTTATTGCACAAAACATTCTTCATTTGATAGAATGCAGTTTTTGCTTGTCCTATTCTGTTCTTTATCTCATCTGGTGTTTTCCAAGTGTCTAGATATCTGAATTTCTGCCCTTCCCCCAAAATAACGTCCTGTACTTTGATTGCACATTTAGTCACAATCTGTTCCATTGATATCACCATGACTTCTGTCTTTCTATTATTCAAACTAAGGCCCATTTTTTCACTTTCTGCAACTACTGTATCTATCATTTCCTGTAGATCGTTCTGACTTATTGCTATTAAGACGGTGTCATCAGCATAACGTATGTTATTTATATTACGTCCATAAATCAGGATCCCTGACATTTTCTGTAGATCTCATTATATATCAGCTAGTAGGAATAAAATTTGATGGGCATTAGAACCACTTTGTGAAAGTTATAGGGGGCACATTCGGCGGACATCGTTGACCCAATTTGGGTGTGTGCTGATGAGTATCAGAAGCATTTCTGATCACTGCATCTTCTTCTTCTGCATTCATCAGGAGTGTTTTTTCAGACGTAATTGCAGTGTGTCTTGTTATGCACCCTTGGGCCAAAACCCTTAGGCCAACACATCCAACTTTAGCTGGCGTTTTTTAAATACAGGTTAGCCATCCTGGGGAACTCTCACTGTTGTGGTGCCGTCCACATCCCAGCTGGTCAAGTTGGAACGATCGAAGACTTTACGGTCAGCCCTCAAGGGAAGGCAGGGGCAGTCCATGGGCATTCCCCACTATCCAAGGAGGCTTCCATAATTGCAGAGCCGGCACATAGCGCTCATCCAAGGAATCGCCACATAATGCTCATGGCTGCTTTAATTCCTCACTTCCATATATTGGATATTTCGTCCGCCACTGGCCGCTCCCCCCACATACCAGGAACGGTCAGTCTGCGGACGACATCCACTCAGAAAAATTTCGCTTCGGACTTCCACATAATGGATTCACTAGCCAAGCATTCCATTTTGTGTTAATGAAACATTTTTCCACCTTAGTCTGCAGACGACATCCAGTCTGCAGCTTTCACTTCGGACTTCTACGTAATGGATTCGTTAGCGAAGCGTTCCATTTTGTGTAAATGAGCCGACATCCACTCAGTAAGCTTTCGCTTTGGATTTCCACGTAATGGATTCGCAAGCCAAGTGTTCCATTTCGTGTTAATGAGACGTTTCTCCACCTTTGATTATGCTCACTCAATGAGTTTTTTAAACAGACTTGCATCGTAACCATTGTGTGCGATTGGAATGCTTTTTCAGGTAGGCTACATGTGCTGCAGGCTCAGCACCTTACCTCCATGCAGCAGAAAGCGAGTAACCGTCAGGCCCTCTCATCTGGGCCAAGTGTTCCATTTCGTGTTAATGAGACGTTTTTCCACCTTTGATTACGCTCACTCAATGAGTTTTTTTATACAGACTTGCATCGTAGCCATTGAGTGCGATTGGAATGCTTTTTCCCCCGGGAAGGTTAACCCGGTCAACAAATGCCCGCAGAAGTCGGATGTGTCGGCCTAACGGCGCAAGAACGCAGCTCTGCTGTAAACAGGCACAACGCAATCACATCCGAAAAAAAAACTCCGGATGAACGAAGAAGAAGAAGAATGCTTTTTCAGGTAGGCTATAGTGCTGTCGGCTCAGCATCTTTCCTCCATGCAGCAGAGAGCAAGTAATGGCCAGGGGACCCTCATATCCCTTGGCTGAGAGCCGTAGAACAGGTGTCTGGACCAAGCATATAGCAGGCTCAGCATCTCAGCTCCATTTTGCAGTGGGTGAATATCAGCCCAGCCCTCACATCCAGTGAATATTGACTAATAGGCATTCAGCCATATTCCTCAGCTAAAAGCCGTAGAATGAGCCGTGTCTGGACCACCAATGTAGTAGCATCAGGCGCCTAATTCTGACTTGAGTGCTATGGATTTGCTTATCAGTAGCCTTTGACTGCCTGTCCCCAGTCTACCTGCAAGGCAGCAGGTGTGTGTGTGTCTTGGTCTGGTTCCTATCCCTTGACCTGTACGACATGTAGCTGTGCTACCGTCGGCATAGCTCTTGGGGTCACTTGAACGCGCAAGCCCCTCTACCACGACAAGGTGGGGACACATCAGAGGGCACTGCATCTAAAGGGGCTACCAACTGTCAGATCCCCTGCCAGTTCAGTTTAGGCCAGTGATGGCCATTTATCTGTGGTGTTCAGTGTGGACATATGGCAGAAGTCTTGTGTGGATTCTGTAAAACCAGCACAGAGCTCACTGGGGCCCGCGCTGTGCTACAGTATATTCCTTTATACGCATCACAACGACCTTAATTTTTGTCCCCATGCCAGTGACTGAAGTGAAAAGGAATCAAAATAGGAGCTTTAAAATATGAGTTGATAATAAAGGTGTTAAAGTAACTAAAATGTGTTGGTTAAGGTGCTTGTCTGTCAAGACATAGGTTCAGGTTCAGTTCCTAGCAGATATAGGATTATTTTTCTGATTAGTTTGGCTCTTAATGAATATTGTGGATGAACATTTACCACACGAATTGGTCTGATCAGTCACATTTGCTACCGTCACCATGGGTTGTAGTTAGTATGTCTTTCTTTAGAAGCACAATCTAACAAATTATCGTCTGCCAAGATGGCAAGTGCCTTTGATGGCTCTGAAATTCACCTATCAGCATCAAGTGCCTTGCAGGCTGGCATGGATGATCATGCTTCACAAATTGCGATCTCCAACTGTATTCTGAAAGAATGGTTAAATCAAATTGTTTATAGAATAGCTAAAATGAGGTTTTAATAACATACATTAGCTAAATCGAGTTGTTTATAAAAGAATAGCTAAAATTGGGTTGTTTATAAAAGTATAGGTAAAAATGACTTGTTATTAACAGAAATGTGCTAAATTGAGTTTTTTTAAATAGAAACATGGCTTGCTGCTAAGGGAATCATAGTCATTAAAGCAAGTAAAGTGAACTATGCAGATGATTGTTGGACATTAAAAAGATGGAGAAACTAGAAACAGTGGGGATGTGTTGTTGAGAAGAATCTTGAGAATATCATGGACGAAAGAGAAAAAAATGCTGTTGACATGAATAGATCTCCCATCAGAACCATAAAGAAAAGACAAAGGAAATTTATTGGAGTAGAAAAAGTGGATTAGAGAATTTAGTCGTATGTGGGGAAATACCTGGCAAGGAAGGCAGAGAAAGGCAGAATGATGTATGTGTACAGTTTAAACAGCTGGGTAAGTAAACAAAGTAAAAGACCCTCTAAAATAAAAAGTCCAGCTTTTTAAGTAAACATAGTAAAAGATCCGATTTAAAAAAAAAAAAAAAAAAAGTCCTGATGGGTAAGTGAACATAGTAAAAGAGCTAATTAAAAAAAAATAACAAGTTCAGCTGGGTAAGTGAACATAGTAAAAGACCTGATTAAAAAAATTTAAAAAATCCAGCTAGGTAAATGAACATAGTAAAAGACCCGATTAAAAAATAGCAAGTCCCAGAGAAGGAACCACCACTGGGTCTGTAAAGTGCTGGGGCCATGACATTCTGTAGGCCTGAATGCACGGAGGATAGGTGGTCAGTTGTTCCCTCACTTAGTGGGTGACAACCACAGACATCAAACCCTTGTATGACCGCGATCATGACATGGTCAGCACAGTCGTCCAGTGACTATGCTAAAGCACCCACTGAAAGACGTTTTACCTGTCCCACAGCTAATGGGGTATATAGTGCTAGCTCCATATCCTGATAGACCAACCGACAATAGTTGGCTGATGTGGTCAGTATCACACTGGCTGTCTTGACTTCCCAGGGCGGTTCCTGGTACCTGTTTAAGGCTGGGTGGACATGGGGAACCAGGTCAGTGTGTAAACATCCACCCTGGTGGGGATTCAAAAACTGCATGCTGTAGAGCAGTGGAAAGTCACAAATATCTGCTCAAAACCAGGACTTGGAGAAGAAGAAGCTCCACACCTCTCATTACAAATAAATTTTGTTGTGTGTGTGTGTGTGCGCTCACTCATTTTGAACTAAAGTGCAGTCCATGCACACTACTTCTAGTAGCACTGGACTGAATTTTGCATGTGGATTAGCTTTCCCTATTACCAGTGTTCCTCACCATCAGGCGAACTCACTCCAACTTCAGAGGTACTTGTAGTTTACATCCCCAAGGCGAAGTGGTCAAGCTGTTTGACTTGTGCTCCGAAGGTTGTGGGTTCGATTCTGGGCCGTGTCCTTCGGATTACGAGTTAAATGTTTCGGAGACTCCTGTGGGTCGTCGCTAAAAGCTACGGAGTTCGTGCTTTGTGCGGCGCTTTCCGTGCTGCGGAAAGAGACCGAGCCATATGGGATAAAACCTAGTGCAATGAAGTCGACCCTGTCGACTTTTAAGCGACTTTTTAGGTCAACATTTTAGTACAACTGACCAGTGCAGGGGTTGCTGACCTTCGATTACAAGTAAATGACAATGATTGACATCAGACCATTAACTGCTTTCATTGGTTGTGTCTCTTTCTGGTCAGGTGGCGGGAGAGGCTTTCATGGTGGCACTGCTGGTGGTCAGAAGGGCAGGGGAGGGTTTAACAAAGGTGAGTGTTCAAATACTCATAGCATCATCACAGAGTAGGTTTTGGTTGCTCTGGTTTGGCTTGTGCATCTGATTTCTGCAGGTGTTCTCTCTCTCTCTCTCTCTCTCTCTCTCTCTCTCTCTCTCTCTCTCTCTCTCTCTCTCTCTCTCTCTCTCTCTCTCTCTCTCTGTGTCTCTGTCTGTCTGTCTGTCTCTCACCATCTTTCTTCTTCTGCGTTCATCTGGAGTTTTTTTTTCGGACGTGACTGCGTTGTGCTTGTTTACAGCAAAGCTGCGTTCTTGTGCCAATAGGCCGACACATCCGTCTTCTGCGGGCATTTGTTGACCGGGTTAACCTTCCCGGGATCGTCTTTCTATCTCTGCTAGTCTCTGTCTTTTTCTCAATGTACGTACATTCACCTGAAAACTCTTTCAATATTTACTCCATACTGACTATATGCCTTCATAAGACACCTACTGATATCATTTTTCAGGGTGTGTGTACGCATGTGTGGGTGGGGGTGGTGGGGGGCAGAGAGAGAGAGTTGAATGCATGCATGTCACATAACATGCTTTTTCATTTTGTGTGTGTATCCTCATCTTTCATATTATCATTTTTACTGCCGCTTGATTTTAACATCTACAATATTAAAACTTTTGCACTGCTTACTTCGTTATGTTTATATAAGTTTTAGCTAATATCATCTTAATTGAATTGCATCAATATACTTTACGCAGTGTATCTGTATAACATATTTTTCTATTTTTGTGTGGATGCTCACGACAGTCGTTAGTGTAAATGTGAGTGTGTAAAGTGTGGGAGTTTGTGCATATTAGTTTGAGTGATTGTGTGAAGCACTGTGTATGTGTCTAGATGTGTGTGTGTGTGTGCAGGAATGTATACATAATCACATAACATGCTATTCCATATTATTTGTGTATACTCATCTTTCATATTTTTATTTTTTCTGCCACTTGATTTTACAATGTCATCATCAAGCGCCATGCCGGGGCGTGGGTGTTCATGACTTTCCCAGATCTCGTTCCTTATTTTTCTGGATCAGCTTCGTTGATGACATTCCTCCATGTCACCATCTCATTCCATCCAGCATCATTTCTCTTGGTCTACCTCTCCCTCTCTTCCCCTCGATCTTTCCAGTTGTCTTGATGTTCTCCAATGCCTCTCTTCTCATCACATGACCGAAGAAAGATGTTTGTCTCTTTCTTATTGTTGTATATAATGTTCTAGTTTCAATAGCCTGTTTCATTCAGTCATTGTTAGTTACTTTGACAGTCCAAGGAATTCACAACATTCGTCTTAGGAACCACATCTCTGTTGCTTCCAAGTTCTTCCTAATTTGTTCGTTTACATTCCAAGATTCACTGCCATACCGCAATACAGTTTCTACATAGCATTTTAGCATTCTCTCAAATTCAATGATAGTGACTTATTGCATAGAATACTCTTAATTTTCCAAAATTCAGCCTTGGCTTGCCCACAATGTACAATATGAAAACTATTGCATTGCTTACCTCATACTGTTGTTGTTGTTTTTTTTTAAATTTAGCTAACATTATCATGTTGCATTGTGTCAATGTCTCAAGGGGTTAGAAGAAGGGTTCAGACAGGCAGATGGTGCGAGCACAGATGAGGCATAAACACATAAACATATTAGGCATATTTATTTACAAACCTCATCATTGAAGTATCACAAGATTACAATAGTATTATATAAAGGAATCAATATCACTGCAATACTTGCTCTCGCACCAATTCTCTCAATATTCTCACACGATCTCCGCGCTCTTATCACAGCTAAGCACACTCGTATCAAGCTTCACGCACAAACACACGTCTAGCAGCCGTTACATTCATTTTGCACTCAAGTCTTAAGTGTAAGTATATTCTGTCTCTCCACTCAGTCATGCATCCTCTCTCAGTCGTGTCCAAACGCCCGTCTGACTTCTCTACCGTCCGGTGGTCATGAGGTACTGGACCCTCGTGCAATCCGTGGGAAGTCGTACTGTCACGTCTGTCTCGCACTCGCCTGGTTGGGGCTAGGCGTACTGCGTAATTCTGTCCGAGGTGAACCTGTCACTCAAGGGTACAGTCCTGTCTCTACTGTCCTAAGCTTCTAGACTGTTCTACCCCCGTACTCACCCCATGTCCCTATGTCTGTCCTCTGTCCTCTGTTATGTCCTGTCAGGACCTTGACACATTGCATTAATATACTTTAAGATATGCAATGTGTATGTATAACATATTTTTCCATTTTTGTGTGGATGCTCATGACAGTTGTCTGTGTATGTATGTGAAAGATGGGAGTCTGTGTGTATGAATTTGAGTGACTGTGTGAAGACAAGTGGGTATGTGTGCATGGTTTTATGTATGATTGAATATATATGGGCATTAAAGAGTGAATGATTTAGTATTTGTGATTGTGAGTAGGTATATGTATGTAAGTAAGGAAGTGTGTGTGGGTGTGTGAATGTACAACTGTGTGAGTATTTGGATATATGTATGTAAGGAAGTGTGTGTGGGTGTGTGACAATGTGGATGTATGACTGAGTATTTTTATTTTTATTTTATTTTATCCTCACTCGCTTTGAACTCAAGCGTAGTCCATACACACTATTTATAGTAGTGATGGACTGAATTTTGCATGTGGATTAGATTAGCTTTCCATATTAACAGCGTCCTTCGCCATCAGGCAAACCCACTCCGACTTCAGAGGTATCTGAGTATTTGTAGTATTTGCATGTGTGAAAGTGTGTGTGTGTGGTGATTATGTGTGTATAGGATGGAGTACATTTGTGTGCCTTGCTGTTTGTATGAATGAGGATATATGGGCATGAGAGAGAGGTGGAGAAATAGAGAGAGACAGAGTATGTATCAGTAAACTTTTGTTAGTGAGTTTGTAATCGTGAATGAGCGTATGCGAGGGAGTGTGTATTTGTGTGTTATTGAGTGGGTGCATAACTGTTGGTGTAAATGATGTATGCAGGGATGTATGTATGTGTTTGTGCATGTATGTGTACCTGCCTGCCTGTCTCATAACATGGTAATATGCATTGTTTATGTTTACAACATTAATTTGACAATGTTATTTTTCCTATGTGAATGTCACATGCACAGTAGATAATTGATGAACGAAAGACGAGCTATTGGAAGGGCTGAATGTAAGAGAGGAATTCGTGTCCAATTTGTGACCTTTTGAAAAAAAGTTTATTTCTCTCTCCCATCTCTCTACACTAGCAACACTTCTCATAGCAATGTAGCACTGAGTTGGTAAACAAGTGAGCTAGTGAGAAAATACCTAGTTAAGTAAACATTATTTATAATATGCTTGATTAAATAAACATTGTTTAGAAAATACTTGGTTAAATAACATTTTTAGAAAATATCTGGTTAAATAACATTTTTTTTAAGAAAATACCTAGTTAATTAAACATTATTTAGATAATACCTGGTTAAATAAACATTGTTTAGAAAATACCTGGTTAAATAAACATTGTTTACAAAACACCTGGTTAAATAAATAATGTTCAGAAAATACCTGTTTAAACAAACAAAGCTGTTGTCATCTGTTTGTTTGTCTTTGTTTGACAGCTAAAGGAGGAATTGGGCAGGCTCAAGGCAAGAAGATCACATTCAGCGAAGATTCAGACTAGAGTTGCATTGTTTCTGTTCTCATTGTGTTCCTATTTTGTAGCGTGACCTGCTGGGTGCCATGTGACAACAACAGCAAGGATAATGAACTTATGTGTGGCAGAGAACGTGTTGTTTTAAATGTATTTTCTTGTTCATTTGTGAGGGAAGTGCACGTTTGTGCAGCCAGTCATAATTTTGAATGTACTAGACATGATACAGCTTTTGAATGGGCCAAATGTTTTATGTTTTTATCTGCCTCCCTCTCTGTGTCACCTTTCTCTATACCTTGAGGTGTGTTAGTACATGGTAACAGTAAAAAGTATGGAATACTTTCTCTACACCTTGAGATGTGTTAGTATATGGTAACAGTATGGAATCCTTTCTCTACACCTTGAGATGTGTTAGTATATGGTAACAGTATGGAATCCTTTCTCTACACCTTGAGATGTGTTAGTATATGGTAACAGTATGGAATCCTTTCTCTACACCTTGAGATGTGTTAGTATATGGTAACAGTATGGAATCCTTTCTCTACACCTTGAGATGTGTTAGTATATGGTAACAGTATGGAATCCTTTCTCTACACCTTGAGATGTGTTAGTATATGGTAACAGTATGGAATCCTTTCTCTACACCTTGAGATGTGTTAGTATATGGTAACAGTATGGAATCCTTTCTCTACACCTTGAGATGTGTTAGTATATGGTAACAGTATGGAATCCTTTCTCTACACCTTGAGATGTGTTAGTATATGGTAACAGTATGGAATCCTTTCTCTACACCTTGAGATGTGTTGGTATATGGTAACAGTAAAAAGTATGGGATCCTTTCTCTACACCTTGTGATGTGTTGGTGTATGGTAACAGTAAAAAGTATGGAATCCTTTCTCTACACCTTGTGATGTGTTGGTATACGGTAACAGTAAAAAGTATGGAATCCTTTCTCTACACCTTGTGATGTGTTGGTGTATGGTAACAGTAAAAAGTATGGGATCCTTTCTCTACACCTTGAGATGTGTTAGTATATGGTAACAGTATGGGATCCTTTCTCTACACCTTGAGATGTGTTGGTATATGGTAACAGTAAAAAGTATGGGATCCTTTCTCTACACCTTGAGGTGTGTTGCTATAAGGTAACAGTAAAAGGTATGGGATAAAATGTAAACTTGAAACTCTGCAAAACCCTTTGGAGGAAAGCGTTGACCAAACTTGGTTGAACATCAAGAATACAATTCAGTCTACTGCAGAAGAATGTCTCGGTGTGTTAACCACGCATAGAAAGAACAGATGGTTCAATCAAAAATGTGAAGAAGCAGTCATTAGGAAGAAGAATGCCAGACATGTATGGTTAAATGACATCAATAACATCCAAAAGGAAGAGCATTATAGAAATGAATGTAAAGAGGCTACAAAAATAGTCAGACAGCAGAAGCGAGAATATATGAGTAATATAATCAAAGATATGGAAACTAATCACCAGAAAAATGAATCCAGAAAATTGTTTAAAGAACTGAAGTCAATGAAACGAGGGCACCAACAAAACACATATGGTTTAAAAGACAAAAATGGGAATATGATAAATACCAATGAGGAAATGTGCAACACATGGAAAGAATATTTTATTGAATTACTAAATTGTGAAGCTCCAAGTCACATTTTCCCACAGGAAGAGGTTCTAACATGCGAACCACAAATTGAAGAACCTACATTTGAAGAAATCCTATATGTAATCACACGACTTAAAAACAATAAGGCAACTGGGACTGATGGAATTGCTGCTGAATTTATAAAGGCAGGTGGCCATGCATTACATCTAAAGCTACACGAACTAATAATAAAAATCTGGAGGACAGAAGAATTACCCCATGACTGGAAAGAGTCATTATTGATACCTATCTTTAAGAAAGGAGACAAGTTCCAATGTGGAAATTATAGAGGAATATCACTACTGTCCACAAGCTATAAGATACTATCCGCAGTATTACTAAATAGACTAAAACCATATTCAGAAGACATATTAGGTGACTACCAGGCGGGTTTTAGACAAAACAGATCAACAATAGATCAGATATTTATATTACGACAAATAGCCGAGAAACATTGGGAATATAAAAGAGATCTCCATAACATTTTTGTGGATTTTAAAAAGGCTTATGATAGTGTCCATAGGAATAGTCTATGGAATGCTATGCAGGAATTTGGAATACCAAGGAAGTTAATCAACATGACCAGACTATGCATGGAAGATACTTATAATATAGTAACATATAAAGGCAGGAAATCAGACCCCTTCCAAATAACATCTGGCTTGAAACAGGGTGATGCACTATCGCCGCTACTCTTCAATCTGGCTCTAGAGAAAGTTGTAAGGAAGGTAAAGGAGGAATGTGATATTGGAGGAACATCCAAGCTGCTTGGTTATGCAGATGATATAGATATTATAGGGCAAAGTGAACAAAAGACATTGGAAATATTGACTCACTTAAAGGGAAAAGCCCAACAGATGGGGCTGGTTATCAACCAAGATAAGACAGAATATATGGTAATTTCAAGAGACGGAATGGCTAGAAACTCTGGCCACATACAAATAGATAATATGACCATTAAAAGAACGGAAACATACAAATACCTGGGTACAATCTTCAACTGCTCCAACATCATAAGGGAAGAAATACAAACTAGAATCAACTCTGGAAATAAGATATACTATGCACTACAACATCTACTAAAATCAAAGGCGCTATCTCGTAACACCAAAATCACAATATACAAAACACTGATCAGACCAGTTGTGCTGTATGGCTCTGAAACCTGAGTACAACGAAAGGAGACGAAGCCTTGTTACAAACCTTTGAGAACAAAATTTTAAGACGCATCTTTGGACCCATTAGGGATACACTAAGTGGAGAGTGGAAAAGAAGAAGTAACAAAGACATTTATGATCTGTTTAAGTCCCCGCTAATCACTGGTATCATGAAGGCTAATAGACTACAATGGCTGGGGCATATAGAAAGAATGGAAGATAATAGGGAAACAAAACTCGCTTACACTCAGGAAATAAATGACCGTAGACCCCGAGGTAGACCAAGAAGGCGGTGGAGAGATAATACATGTACAGACCTACAAGCACTTGGAATCAACGACTGGCAAGAGAAGGTCCACCAGAGAGACGAATGGAGACGGATTGTATTTGCAGCAAAGAACCTCAATGGCTCGGAACGCTGAAGAAGAAGAAGAAGTTGACACCCAGTGGGTGAAGTGATCAGTGTTACACCGGCCACTGTTACTTCCTATATCATTTCATGTTACTCATTGTAGGCTGGCTCTTTAATTGGTGTCTGTACAAAAGAGGACTACAATGGGATAACCGAATTACTAATGTGGAACTTAGGGAGGGTGCTATACAGATTTCAGCACATCAAGAGGAGAGGGCATGAACCTGGTGCTGTAAAGAATACATTGCGACAGCCTGATGCTAGTATACCTAGCAAGTTCCTTCTATTTTTCTTTTTTCATTTGCTCGCTTTGAATTTGAGCATAGTTCACACTGGACTGATTTTTGTGTGTAAATTCAATCAATCAATCATGTGCCATGCGTGTAAATTAGCTTTCCCTATTACTAGTGTCCCTTGTCATCAGGCGAACCCACTCTGACTTCAGAGGTACTTCTAATTTACATCCCTAAGTGAAGGATGAGAAGTTAACATTGTAGTCCAACTGTCCAGTGTAGGGTTTGACCAAGCTGTAGTCCAACTGTCCGGTGTAGGGTTTGACCAAGCTAATTCACCATCTGCACACCAGAAGTTTTACAGTGACTGATCTTATCCATTCAGCCCAGCTGAAACCTACAGGGCAGATAAAATAGAGGAGACTGGATAGTGTATAGAGAAGAGAATGAGAGACAGAAAATAGAGGAGACTGGACAGTATATAGAGAAGATAATGAGAGACAGAAAATAGAGGAGACTGGACAGTATATAGAGAAGAGAATGAGAGACAGAAAATAGAGGAGACTAGACAGTATGTAGAGAAAAGAATGAGAGACAGAAAATAGAGGAGACTGGACAGTATATAGAGAAGAGAATGAGAGACAGAAAATAGAGGAGACTAGATAGTGTATAGAGAAGAGAATGGGAGACAGAAAATAGAGGAGACTGGACAGTATATAGAGAAGAGAATGGGAGACAGAAAATAGAGGAGACTGGACAGTGTGTAGAGAAGAGAATGGGAGACATGAAAAATATAGGTAGGATACTTGAATGGAAGAAGCTGCAGGAGTTAGCAAAGGAGAAGATGGCTTGGCATGAGTCGTTTGAGGACTCTGCTCCAATGGGAGATGTAAAGGGCAGAAGAAGATTGTTAGTGTGGCAGGTGTCGTAGACTTGTCCGTTCTTTATTGTAATGATTGCAGGATTTCTGCTGTCTGCCTTCTCTGCTTGCCTTCAACAGGGTTCATAACACCAGTAGCTAATAACTGGTTCAGAGAATCTTCTGGGCCCCTTCATCTTTTAAAGATGGCTAGAGGAATTAGCCTGCAGTCATGCTTCTACACAAAAGGATCTGTAAACTGATGTGTATCTGCATTCACTATATTTGTGCTGTTCTTGTATTTTTTAAAGAATTTTCTTCTTTTGTTGTTTTACATGCATTACACATAGATGTACGACAGTGAATAAACTTGTTCATTTCTGTTTATTGTTATGTTGTTTCAAATTCTGAGCATTTGTTAGATTGTGTATTAGTGGAGGATTCATCGGTGTATAATGAATGTTTGTGTGCACGTTAATGTAAACGTGTGCATTAGGATTTATTCAACATGGATATATTCGCCCAACCAGGAATTATTCAACATATGTGTACATTAGTACAGTATTTATGAGTTTATTCAACATGTGTACACTAGTTCTAAGGAACATAAAAAGAATACAGTTTACGGACACTCACAAAACAAACTTATGAGACAGTTCTAAGAGAAATAAGTGAAAACTGTAAAATTATTAATTAATCTGAAAGCTTAGTGACAACTGGCATACTTGATGGAAAGAGAGAAAGACAGAGATAAATACTTGGATGGCTTGACCACATGGAATAAGAACAGACTTGTTGAGAGACTGGTGATCTTGTGAGGTGGCGAATCATGCCCGCCCAAACCTATGGCATGGCACAGAATAGTGATCCTGGCAACAGCACAGCAAGAACACCTAAATGAAGGCCCTGTAAAGTTTATTGAAGGAGAACCATATTTACATTGAGAACCTAAGCCATGGATACATGCAGTCAGTGATAGATAGCTTGACTGCTTGTGTCAAGGTTGGCTGGTTGGTGAATCCACTTGAATCTTCGATGCATTGGCATTCAGGTCATCTAAGCTCCATAAAGGGATCTATCGGAATGAACAAAGGAAGAAACTTTATTTTCAAAAGATCACAACCAGCCCTTCCAATCCCTCACCTTTCACACATCAATTATTTTTCATGAATGTTACATTTACATTGAAAAAACCAGAAGCAAATATCGCAAAATGAATGCTGTAAATATACACAAAACATAATTCATATTTTATCTTTCTGAGACGGGCAGGCAGACTCACATTAAAAAATGCATGCATACATGCATAACACATAGATACATACATAATGCATGCATACATGAGATTGGTGTAGAGACTTGTCATCACCAGGTACTAAAGTGTCTAGTGGAACTGTTGCAGTGCCCCCGTTCCCCTCTCCAAACCCAGAAACAAGGGAGTGTGCAAAACCAGTACTTCAACTTTACATCTGTGGAGGGCAAAGTAACCTGGTCAGGATGACCGCATGGATCAGAGCGCTCGTTCTTAAACATCCAGTGTGCTGATGCCGAGGTAGCGGGTTCAACCCTTACACCGGACAGACAGCTGGATTAAAATTTTGACTCCTCGTCCTTGACTTAGGAACATAAATTACTAGTAAGCCAGAGGTCGGAGTGGGTTCACGTGATGGCGAGGGACACTGGTAATAGAGAACAATAATCTGCATGCAAAATTCAATCCAGTGCACTATAAGTATGGACTACACTTGAGTTCTAAGCGAGCGAAGACACGGGCTGGCTGGGGTTAGGTCCTGGTCGGCGATGTTCCCACCAAGGGCGTTAGGTAGTTCATTGCCAGCAGACCTCCACCCAAATGCCCAACGGGGGATGTGTTGGGGTCATTGACCAAGAGCCTGTTCCGCCTGCAGGTTGTGGTCCTAGAAACAGACTATCATTTCAGTGTGTCCGTGAAAGTTGGGATCGAGTACGGAAGGAAAACCTAGTTCTAGAACATTTGCTGAAGTAGGTGGGTTGTCACAAGTACACGGGCATGCATCTGTGTCGGGGGCTGAGAATGTAGGTATAGAGACAATGACTTGGGCCTCAAACCAGTTTGGTCAATGACAAGGATACATCTTTTTAGGAGACAAGGTATAGAGACAATGGCTTAGATCACCGACTAGTTTGGTCAATGACAAGGATATATCTGTGTCGGAGACTGGGAAGGTGTAAAGATAATAGTTTAGGCTTTAGACCAGTTTGACCAAAGACAAGAGCACATCTGGGCATACATCTGTGTCGGAGACTGAAAATGTATAGAGACAATGGTTTAGGTCACCGACCAGTTTGGTCATTGACAAGCATACATCTGTGTCGGAGATTGAGAAGGTATAGAGACACATGTTTAGGTCGCCGACTATTTTGGGTCAATGACAAGAAGAAAAGCAACACAGGCTACTTTTCATGACTAGAAACTTAAAGCAGGCAAAGAGATTATAGAGAAACGAAACCAGGCAGTCCTTGCCACTTGTAACTCAATTCTGGGGTGGGATAGTTATTTAGATGAGTGGAATTGTGGAGAATGAACTGTTGTGGGCGCGTTGAAAGATATGGGCGTCGGGAAGGGATAACTGTTGTTGGGGGAAAACTGCGCAGGACACGCCACTGGATCATGCTGATGGATGAGCAAATTGTATACAGTGGTCACTTCTTAGTCGAAAGATGGTAGTTCTCTCTTGTTTTTTACTTCATCTGGTCAGCTGCACTCTCCGCCCGATCAAAGAGAGCCTTCACTATATCACCTGTGTCACGGCAACGTCCTGAAAAGGAAATGCAGCATTTAGACGAGAGAGGATAAGAGAGAGAGAGAGAGAGAGAGAGAAAGAGGACAAAAAAGGGGAGGGGGGGGGGTAACAAGATGTTCGCGAAAATCTTAACTGATTAAGTGCCATGGGATAATTAATCGTCTTAAGCGATTTCACTTATCTGCCGTTGGCTAATGTAACGCCGAAATGTTGCCATTAAATTATAATTAACATGCATGTTACCATATTAACAACTTTCAAGCCATAACTGTGATACACCTCCGCTTTCCTAATTCCGCCATCCATTTTTTTTGGTCCAAGCTAACTGTTTGGCACTGAATCTGTTACACAGCTGATCTACCGATAAGCAACATTTAAGACATTAAAATATCAGGTGACGGAGGGAAGTGGAAAGCCATGATCGCCAATGTCGTTTCCAGATCAGGCTCCAGAAGTAGAAGGATGTCAAAGCGGGATGTTAAACTGTACCACCTGCCTCGCCCTCTTAATGTCACGGGTTCGCTTCCGGATGCCGTCTTTCGGTTAACGAATGCAATCTTCTCGGTGACTCCTTGGGGGGACGTCACTGGAGCTAAGAAACTTCTGCTATTGTATCGCTTTAAGCGGACCACTCTACAGAAAAAGAGACAGTTGTTTGGGATAAAACCCGGTGGAATGAAGTCGAACCTATCGTCTTCATACCTCTTTTCAGATTGCACTATCATTGTTAGAAACAGAGAAATCTACCGATCGACTACACCCAACTCCATTGCGAAGATGCCACCATATCTTCTTCTTCCTATATTTCTGACGTAAATATGAATAAATGCAAAGGAAGCAGCAGTCAATTTAATCAATCAATCAAGTGCCGTCTCTGTCTGTCTCTCGCAGATTGCTGTTCGTCCATCGCTTGGTGTTATCTTCCCACTTGTAACGTTGTCTACCTCTTGCTTGCCTTCAACCTTACCCTCAAGTATGTTTTTTTTTATAAAAGTGTTATATGGCGATTGGGTTACGGACGCAGTTCGTAATCCCGCATACCCACATTGGAAACAGCTGTGTGTGTGGTTTAGCACTTTTTTTTTGGCAGCAGACCACCTTACGTTGGTTTTTTATGAAATGGTATGTGTGTCGGTCATTAAGAAAGCAATGGCAAACAACTGAACGTAAACTTGCCAAGACATCACGAACAGCCAAAAAATACTGAGATTGACTGCAACGTCCTGTAAAGAGTACGCAACTAACTTTTATTTGTCTTTTATGTCTTGCCGGCTCTGTGGCTTAGGGTTTACGAATGCAATTCGTAAACCTGCATACCGCGTTCGAAATACAGCTGCGGTCCATTTGAAAGCAGGCCGCATTGCGTTAGTGTCCATACAATAGTATGAATCCGTGTCGTCCAGAAAGCAATGGCAGTTTGTTTTCGTATGCTTTTTACAGGACATCGCAGTCAACACCAGCATTTCTGCCGCTGTGATCTCTTGGCAAGTGTACGTTCAGTAGTTTGCCATTGTTTTCTGAACGACCAGCACCGATACCAACGCAAAACCAACGCAACGCGGTCTACTGCCAAATCACGCGCAGCTTTGTTTCGAAAGCGGGTATACGAGATTACGAACCGCGTCCGTAAGCCCTTCGCTACGGAGACGGGCAATGGCAAACTAAAAAAAAATTAGTTGCATGTCCTTCACAGGACGTAGCAGTCAACCCCAGCATTTTGCCTGTTGGTGATTCCTGGGCAAGTTTTACGTTCAGTAATTTGCCATTGCTTTCTGAACGACCGGCACCTATACCTTGTTCGAAAAAAACCAGCACCGCTGTGTTTCGAACCCGGGTATACGGGATTACGAATAGCGTCCGTAACACCTTCGCCACGGAGGGCGAATGGCAAACTACTAAACGTGAAAACCTGCCCAGGAATCACTAACAGCCAGATAATGCTTGACTGCTACCTCCTGTAAAGGATATGCAACAATCTTTGTGTCTTTTAATGTGTCCGAAATATTTCACTTGTCTCTTTTTTTATTTCTGTCATTAACTCTCTTTTCATTCCCAGTCTTTCTAGAACTCTATATTTTATTGTTTTTGTTTCCATGAAATACAAAATATTCTTTTGTATATCCACATCTCCAACTTATTAAGCTTGTTGACATTTCCATAGAGTTTGTCCTCAAATGTCGGCCAAAATATTTGTTCTCTTTTCGGCATGTTGTACACTCCTGCAACAAATGTTCTATAACAGAATTTTAATGCGACCTTCTAACTACCCCAGCCTGTTTGTCATTCACAGAAATGGCCTTAAGAGTTGTTCATTACGATCGATAACTCACAGTATCTCTTAGACATCCGCGTGAGTCATCTCCTTTATTTTATTCAGAGAAACGTTTCGCCCGTCGTTAGCCAGCGGTCCTTCCCTCTCTCCCACTCTGATGGAGCTACTTTGTCAAAGAATGTCGTCTTTGACATTATACTTGTCATGAAACACCCAAAAATGCCGAACAATGTTCCGAGAGAAACAATATACTAATAACAAAAGACAAAACTAGAATCCTAGCTTAGCTAAAATAATCGTGCACACATTCCAAGAAACTGAAGCTGATCGCCGGTAATTGCCGCTCAATAATGTTCGCCTGAATAATTAAGTTATAATGTGTTATTTTTAGGCCACTTACACGGAGAGATAAACTGTCACGTTTAAGACAGCGGTTGAGTTATTGACCGCCACCAGCACAAGATGGCGCGTCATTTGTGCTTACAGAGATGTGGTCACAAAATGTATAATCTTGCATCTCTGTAATCTTTACTTACTGTAGGTTACGTGCTTGTGAATGAGTGTGTGGTGCATGCGTGTGTATACTTCGTGTCGTAGATGCTGACTGTAAAACAAATCTGTATGACTTCGGAGTCACTAATTTTTCTTGTAGTTTTCTGGCGTTTCTTGACTCTTTTGTTTTAGAATCACCCAGTCTGTCTTACTTGGCCATGTGGCATGGTGCTTAGCACATGTGCTGACCATAGTAGTGGTCAAGATTCAATCCCCGCCAGTGGCGTAATTATGAAGATGGAAGTTCAGAATGATCTTCATCATCAACTAGCGTAGTTCATGTCTCTCCACAAACCTCCGTACTTGATGTTCTGGATAATTTCAGTTGATGATATTCCTTCAGGCCACCTAACCGAGGATTCGAACCCGGTCCTCCCGAATGAGAGCCCGGCGTTCTATTCCCTCGTCCAGACGCTCTTTGTTGCACGCCGATACAACTACATGAAACACTCAGTGTGAAATTAAATATAACAGTTACTCATGTGTTCTCTTGTTAAGGATTTGACACGTGTGTGCTTGAAGGACTTGACATTGTGTGCTTGAAGGACTTGACATTGTGTGGTCGAAGGATTTGACGCGTGTGTGCTTTAAGGACTTGATACAGATACGTGTGTACTTTAAGGACTTGACACGTGTGTACTTTAAGGACTTGACACGTGTGTACTTTAAGAACTTGACACGTGTGTACTTTAAGGACTTGACATGTGTATGCTTTAAGGACTTGACACGTGTGTACTGTAAGGACTTGACACGTGTATGCTTTAAGGACTTGACTCGTGTATGCTTTAAGGACTTGACACGTGTATGCTTTAAGGACTTGACACGTGTATGCTTTAAGGACTTGACACGTGTATGCTTTAAGGACTTGACACGTGTCTGATTGAAGGATTTGACGCATGTGTGGCAGGTGAGAAGAACCATCATTCTAGAATCCTACGGCTTGCTCCGCACGCGCCATACTTCTTGTAGAAGAGCTTCCTTTCATCTTGTTTGACTTGGTTATTCTTCTTTCCTTGTCTTTACTCGTATTCATGGTTGCGTGGAATTTGCAGCTGAAGTTGTTCAGGGCCCGTTCATATGTATTCTGTTTAAAAACGTCGGACTGTATATTACGCCTCTGCCTTATAATGTGTCACTCATTTATATTTACCTACCTACCTACTTACCTACCTACCTGCGTACCTACCTACCTACCTATTTACCTACCTACCCACCTGCGTACCTACCTACTTAACTGTCTACCTAATGCTTATATACCTATCTACCTACTTGCGTACTTATTGACTTAACTGCCTACCTAAAACCTGTATACCTACCTATCTCCCTACCCACCCATCCACCTATCTAATATATCCATCTATCTGTCTACCTACCTGTTTAACTGTCCACCTACCTACCTACCTACCTAGCTGTCTGCCTATCCGTCCGTCTGTCTATCTGTCTATCTATCTATCTATATTTCTTCCCCTTCCTGCCTGTCTGCCTGCCTACCTACCTCCTACTTACACATCTACCTACCTACCCACCCTGCATGTCTTGTTTGTCTGTCCTACTCTTCTTCTTCTTCTTCTTCTTCTTCTTCTTCTTCTTCTTCTTCTTCTTCTTCTTCTTCTTCTTCTTCTTCTTCTTCTTCGTCTTCTTCTTCTTCTTCTTCTTCTTCTTCTTCTTCTTCTTCTTCTTCTTCTTCCCTTAGTTTAGTTTAGTTTAGTCGACGGATCAACATCACGGCACACGGGGATAACCCATAAGTGCTCCGTTCTCCTCCTAACTCAAACCTGAGTCTGAAGAAACTCAGCTCAGTGCACGAACTTCGTAGCACCGGCGAGGATCCTGAAATTCACCCGTACTCTTCACCCTTACTCTTCACACTTACTCTTCCCATCAAATATGTTTTCCTTCCTGCCCAGTGTCACCCTATTACCCACACACATCCAAACAACACCAACATGATACCAACAAGTTGAGACCACCAGAAAAAATAACACAGCAAACTGTGCGCTGGCGAAATGATTCATAGCCCTGTAAGATGATCTCCGCCTGTCCTTAGCACCGGAGAGGAAAGGGCGGGTCTGATTGTGAAGATGTAAAATGGAGCAGGGCTGGTAGTCGAGGATGCTGCCCGCGACATGGCGGGATAGGACAATATCGATTACTTCTTTCTACTTCTCACAGAACTCTCTGTAAGGGGTCCACCAGGGATGACAAGACCAGAAAGATGGGAATAATAAAAAAATAGTCATTAGGAAACTTGTTAAGAAACACAGCGTTGAGTTATCAGTAGAATATGCCCACACAGTTATAATGAGATTAGTGAGCACAAACACTTAACAACGAAGGTATTAATTCCGAGGTGTATGCTAATTGTTGATTTATTAAATGAAGCTTGGAGGGAAAGAGACAAGATACGGAGTGTGTCATTCATACAGTTGGGTGTGTTCTGTTGCGGATGACGTAAATTCTCAGGCCTGGAAATTCGTAGTAGAAGGTAAAGTAAACATGTTATGTGAAGTTGTTGTTGCTAGGGAGAAGTGTTATAGTTTTGGAAATGACCGAATGTGAAGGTTATTACATTTTTGTATATGTTAACGTTGTCTCTCTGATTCTCTTCTCACTGCATATAATGTTTGCCTCCCCGTGTCCCCTCCCCCCTGTATATGTATATTTGTCTGTCTGTGTTTATCTTCTATTAATTGTATTTGTTTGTTTCTTTTGTTTTCGCTCGCTCGCTTTGAACTCAACCGTAGTCCGTACACACTACTTCTAGTAGTGTATTTTGCGCGTGGATTAGCTTTTTTTTACCAAGTGTCCCTCGCCATCAGGCGAACCCACTCTGACGCCAGAGGTACTTGTAATTTACGTCCCCAAGTCAAGGACGACAGGTCAACATTTTAGTCCAACTATCCGGTGCAGGGGTTGAACTCCATACCCCGGCACCATCATACTGGATGTTTACGAAGACACGTTCTTATCCATTCGGTCATGCTGACCTGCTATCTGTATATGTATGTTAGTCTCCCTGTGTTTGTTTCGCTTCCTTCTGTATATGTTTGTCTCCCTGCATTCCTGTACATTTGTCCGCTTGTATCTGTATATGTTTGTCTCCCTGCATTCGTGTAAATTTGTCCCCTTGATTCTGTATATATTTGTCTCCCTGTATCTGTATATGTTTGTCTCCGTGTATCTGTATATGTTCGTCTCCATGTATCTGTATATATTTGTCTCCCTGTATCTGTATATATTTGTCTCCATGTATCTGTATATGTTTGTCTCCCTGCATTCGTGTACATGTGTCCCCTTGTATCTGTATATGTTTGTCTCCCTGCATTCGTGTAAATTTGTCCCCTTGTATCTGTATATATTTGTCTCCCTGTATCTGTATATGTTTGTCTCTGTGTATCTGTATATGTTCGTCTCCATGTATCTGTATATATTTGTCTCCCTGTATCTGTATATATTTGTCTCCCTGTATCTGTATATATTTGTCTCCATGTATCTGTATATGTTTGTCTCCCTGCATTCGTGTACATTTGTCCCCTTGTATCTGTATATATTTATCTCCCTGTATCTGTATATATTTGTCTCCCTGTATCTGTATATATTTGTCTCCCTGTATCTGTATATGTTCGTCTCCATGTATCTGTATATATTTGTCTCCCTGAATCTGTATGTTTGTCTACCTGCATCTGTATGTTTGTCTCCCTTTATCTGTATATGTTTGTCTACCTGTATCTGTATATGTTTGTCTCCCTGTATCTGTATATGTTTGTCTCCTTGTATCTGTAAATGTTTGTCTCCGTGTATCTGTATATGTTTGTCTCCGTGTATCTGTATATGTTTGTCTCCCTGTATCTGTATATGTTTGTCTCCCTGTATCTGTATATGTTTGTCTCCCTGTATCTGTATATGTTTGTCTCCCTGTATCTGTATATGTTTGTCTCCCTGTATCTGTATATGTTTGTCTCCCTGTATCTGTATATGTTTGTCTCCCTGTATCTGTATATGTTTGTCTCCGTGTATCTGTATATGTTTGTCTTCCTGTATCTGTATATGTTTGTCTCCCTGTATCTGTATATGTTCATCTCCCTGTATCTGTATATATGTGTCTCCCTGAATCTGTATGCTTGTCTCCCTGTATCTGTATGTTTGTCTCCCTGTATCTGTATATGTTTGTCTCCCTGTATCTGTATATGTGTGTCTCCCTGTATCTGTATATGTTTGTCTCTCTCTATATCTGTATATTGTCTACATGTATCTGTATGTTTGTCTCCCTGTATCTGTATATATTTGTCTCCCTGTATCTGTATATGTTTGTCTCCCTGTATCTGTATGTTTGTCTCCCTGTATCTGTATTTTTGTCTCCCTGTATCTGTATTTTTGACTCCCTGTATGTGTATGTTTGACTCCCTGAATCTGCATTTTTGTCTACCTGTATCTGTATATGTTTGTCCTCTTGTATCTGTATATGTTTGTCTCCCTGCATTCGTGTAATTTGTCCCCTTGTATCTGTATATAATTTGTCTCCCTGAATCTGTATATGTTTGTCTCCCTGTATCTGTATATGTTTGTCTCCCTGTATCTGTATATGTTTGTCTCCCTGTATCTGTATATGTTTGTCTCCATGTATCTGTATATATTTGTCTCCCTGAATCTGTATGTTTGTCTACCTGTATCTGTATGTTTGTCTCCCTTTATCTGTATATGTTTGTCTACCTGTATCTGTATATGTTTGTCTCCCTGTATCTGTATATGTTTGTCTCCTTGTATCTGTATATGTTTGTCTCCGTGTATCTGTATATGTTTGTCTCCGTGTATCTGTATATGTTTGTCTCCGTGTATCTGTATATGTTTGTCTCCCTATATCTGTATATGTTTGTCTCCCTGTATCTGTATATGTTTGTCTCCCTGTATCTGTATATGTTTGTCTCCCTGTATCTGTATATGTTTGTCTCCCTGTATCTGTATATGTTTGTCTCCCTGTATCTGTATATGTTTGTCTCCCTGTATGTGTATATGTTTGTCTCCCTGTATCTGTATATGTTTGTCTCCCTGTATCTGTATATGTTTGTCTCCCTGTATCTGTATATGTTTGTCTCCCTGTATCTGTATATGTTTGTCTCCCTGTATCTGTATATGTTTGTCTCCCTGTATCTGTATATGTTTGTCTCCCTGTATCTGTATATGTTTGTCTCCCTGTATCTGTATATGTTTGTCTCCCTGTTTCTGTATGTGTTTGTCTCCCTGTATCTGTATATGTGTGTCTCCCTGTATCTGTATATGTTTGTCTCTCTCTATATCTGTATATTGTCTACATGTATCTGTATGTTTGTCTCCCTGTATCTGTATATATTTGTCTCCCTGTATCTGTATATGTTTGTCTCCCTGTATCTGTATGTTTGTCTCCCTGTATCTGTATTTTTGACTCCCTGTATGTGTATGTTTGACTCCCTGAATCTGCATTTTTGTCTACCTGTATCTGTATATGTTTGTCCTCTTGTATCTGTATATGTTTGTCTCCCTGCATTCGTGTAATTTGTCCCCTTGTATCTGTATATAATTTGTCTCCCTGAATCTGTATATGTTTGTCTCCCTGTATCTGTATATGTTTGTCTCCCTGTATCTGTATATGTTTGTCTCCCTGTATCTGTATATGTTTGTCTCCATGTATCTGTATATATTTGTCTCCCTGAATCTGTATGTTTGTCTCCCAGTGTCACCGTATCTGTATATATTTGTCTCCCTGTATCTGTATATATTTGTCTCCCTGTATCTGTATATGTTTGTCTCCCTGTATGTTTGTTTCCCTGTATCTGTATATGTTTGTCTCCCTGTATGTTTGTTTCCCTGTATCTGTATATGTTTGTCTCCCCATTTCTGTATATATATTTGTCTCCCTGTATCTGCGTATGTTTGTCTCCCTGTATCTGTACACATTTGTCTCCCCGTATCTGTACATATTTGTTTCGTTAAGTGTTATTTCCCCCTAAGTACAGATGTGTGTATGTTATGGTTGTTGTGCTGTATTTGAGCCTATTTTTCTCCTTGCACGCGTGTCTATTTTTCTCCCTGTACTTGTCAATAGCCGGTCTCCTTGGTCCAGGGTATTACACGACTTTCTCCGTAATCCCGTATACTCTCGTGAGTAACGTGACGTGCGCGAGAATCGGTAGCGGTTCTCTCCGCGTCGGTAACTCAGGGGTATGTGAGCCGGTGGCTCAGAAAGCAATGGCAAACTACTGAGCGTAATCTTGCTAAGAGATCAACAATCAGCCGAAAGATGCTGATGTTGACAGCGATGTCCTGTAAAGGATATACGAACAAACAAAACAAAAACAAAAACTTGTCAATACCCCCTTTTCTGTATCTCCATTATGTTTACATTCCTCTTTGTGATTTTCATCGCAATTATTAAACGAATGTCATCGTCATTACCACCATCATTACCATCATCATTACCGCCTTTTTCACCGCCCCAGTCTTTTGTCTACCAGATATGGACATTCCTAGTCTAGTAGGATATTACCCTTACTTCACTCATGTAGTTTAGCCAGTCAGCCAAGATTAGCCACCACATATGAGCTAGATAAAGAGATGGGAACCAAATAGAATCCTGGTCTATTCCTTGAGATATGGCTGCCACTCACCGTGAGGTCATCATCATTAGCATGCGCCTTGTTACCGGGCGTAGTCGTTGATTCGAGGGTAAGTTAATAAGTAAGTCACAAATGGCTGTAGAAAAATAACTAAATGTGATAACAACTTGAAACCAGTTAATTTTTATACATACATTGTCTCTTTATTTCTCAACATAATTTCCACCAACATTGATGCACTTATCCCATAGTTTTATCAGTCCTCCCAAACCGGCTGCATAGAACTGCGTGCTCTGTTTTAATTTGCCTGCCATCCCACAGAACTGTGTGACTTACTTATTGACTCGCCCTCGTAACTTTTTCTACCCAGCTATGCACCGCTTTACGGGACAAACATTTGTCAGCATAAACACTGACAACCCACCTTGGCGGGAGACATTTCGCGAATGACGCCGAAGTTGAATGTGAAGTGAAAACGTGGTTTAGAAAACAGAGCACGCAGTTCTATGCAGCCGGTTTTGGATGACTGATAAAATGATGGTATAAATGCATCAATGTTGGTGGAAATTATGTTGAGAAATAAAGAGACAATGTGTGTATAAAAATAAACTCGTTTCAAGTTGTTATCATATTTAATTATTTTTCTACAGCCATTTGTGACTTACTTATTTATTAACTTACCCTCGTAAATCTCCACAAATCTCAATACCCGGTGTTCTGGATCAATCGTATTAACCATATTTACCCATGCTATCGTTACAGTCCATACGGCATCATATCTCCATGTCTTCCATTTTCTCTTCTACCCCCGATCTTTCCAGCCCTCGCGATGTTTTCCAGTGCCTCTCTCCTTTACGCTTATTCGTGGTTGCATGGAATTTGCAGCTAAAGTTGTTTCTAGTGGATACCTTATCGTATTCAGGGCCAGCCCTCATTAATCGCCCCGTATAACACGACCAAGAACCGTTTCTCTCCGAATCCTCATATTTGTTGTAATATTCTACTTTCTTTAGCCTTTTCTACATAATCTAGACTAGTTACTCTGGCCGTCCAAGGAATTCTAGCCACTGCATTCAGAAACCAGAAATTAGATGCAAGATAACCTAACAATTAGGTTAAAAACTTCACAGGCCAAAGACAAAGATAATGAGAATAAATCAAGCAAATGAGAACCCGATTTCCTCTGTATAGTAATCAACCAACTGGATGTAGTAATCAACCAAGTCTGTAAGGTAATCAACTAGGTAAAAATCTAATTGAATGAATGCTTCGTGGAGTACAGATTGTTTCGCTGGCTATGCGAATCACGTGGCTGGGTTGATTTGGTTATAATTTAAACTATCCGGACATGCGAGCGATCGGAAATTCAGCGTCGGACTTTCGGAATGCTGCTGTATAGATTAGCCTGGCACCTTGCCGCCTTGACAGACGATAGTTTGTTACATTGTGCTTTAAAAAAAAAAAGGCTTAATAACTACAACCCATGGCGGTAGCGAATGTGACTGTTAGACCAATTCGCGCGGTAAATGTTCATCCACAATGGACCCACATGTAAACACATGGTTATTTCCACCATCACGCACCATCTCACTGTTGACCTATCTGCAATCATTTTCTCCTTTGTCTTTATTCAGTTTCTGATTTTTGCCCTCCATGCAACGCGATCAGCGGCGGCTTGCTCCCAAGGTATAATATCAATGCTTGTATCAATATAACATCAATGCTAGTATCAATCATGTTCCGCCTACACATATTTGTTTCTTGTAGCACTTGGTCATTAGTTTTTCTGTCCGTCCATGGTATTCTGTTGCATTTTCCTCAGAAACCGCATTTCCACAGCCATCAGATGTTTTTCAGCTTGTCTGCTCATTGTCAACGCTTCACATCCATACAAAAGCACAAGTTCTATGTAGCACTTCAACACTCTTTTTCTCGTGGCAAATGACATCTTTTTATTGTCAGTATGTTTTTCATCTTTGCAAAAGGCTACCGTCACTGTGGTATGATGGGGAGGAAGGTGCAGTACCCACTAAAGCTTACCCCTTCATGAAGTTATGCTAAAGTTAGTAAAGTAATTGTAACAAGCTACGTGGAGGGTCCCAAATAGCCCGGTCACAATATTTCACAAATCTTCTATAGCCCTGGCTGGGATAGGTCTTTACTTGCCCACCCTCCTCCGTTTTCCCTGGACTCACTGTCACTCTTACTTTCGACCTAGGGACCTATTTCCTGCAGTGTTCTTCTGACTGATCCCCATACATAACGCAGTTATCTTTTGAATCAACTAAAACGTGATTTATTAACTCAATACAGGACAGCACAGGAAAACATCAAGGCAGTTAACACAGATAGTTCTGAACAGACACAACACTTATAAAGTTCAGTCACAGAGCCTCAGGTCGCCACAGTCATAGATCCAGCTTCATATATTGTCTGATCTGTCCACACACTTCTCACCGGGGTGTCAGAATCTCCTTCCTTCCCAGTCTCGAGTTGTAAGTTCAACAGGCTTCTGTAGAATCAAAACCACTATCAATGTCCGGGACAAACTGAGTATGTAGGATCATCACGCGTATACTCAGCTCTGAATTCAACTGTTATCGGACCCATGGCGCTGAAGGAACCTGAGATGCGCCATTACCGCAATTGTCAATTGCTTAAGATATGCAGGATAATCAAGTGTACAGTCCGCCTTGAAATCCACTACTATCGGGCCTATGTCTCTGTAAGAATCTGAGATGTGCCATTTCTGCACATAGTCATTGGCTCATGGTATGCACCTTGTCTCTCACTCAGATTTAGACACACCATATGTGGTATGGCCAATACCTTGATCTGGCTTCCTCAGACTTATTTGGCTTTAGCATTTAAGCTCGGTTGGTACTGCACTATTTAGTCACTTCCAACCGAAGAGGACCCTGGAGATGACAAACAATATCTGAGCGACTGGGCTGACTCATGTATCACACAATAGCAATATATATATATGATCTCTACCTGAAGCAGTATATACTATACCCGACGGAATGGGCTTGACTTGTCAGGTAGCCCCTGGATTGGCCACGTCCGGGCTTGAGTAGACCTCTAGCTGGTAGATGTCTGATTGTCCACCCTACAAGACACACCCTCCACACTCATACCAAGCCTTTATTATGATTGGGCACATTCATTCCCATGCTTCCCTCTCACTCGCAAACCATGCCTTTCTCCCCGCAAGATCTTGTGGTGTGGTGCGCCTAGTAATATGTGTGTTTCGCCTCATTAACTAATAGTATAGTAGTGGGGTTGTATGGCACGCAGTGTAGTTCCCCACTCCCAGCAAGAATAGGAAAGAAGTTACTACCCCTCCCGGCCGCCGCTCTCGACTGAGCGGTCGCCCCAATGTACCGGCCTTGCCCTGCACAAGCCATGGTGTATATGGGTTCAGGTTCTCTCAGTGAGATAGAGAAGTCCATTATCCTCCCGACATCATCCTATTGAGTAACAGACGACAGAGATAGTCCTGTGAATAGCCTCTTCTGGCTCAAGAAGATAGATCCTAGATTGGTGGACCCCATCCCCAAGAATACCATAGCCATCCAATGAGTGTATACAACAGAAAGATGCCAATATGCCCAATTCAAGCCATAGCAAGAAAGATAGCAACAGCTCAAATGACGCCCAAAACCAATGATAACCTCCTGGGAGATATATTGTTCAGAATACCTTCCCCGGCTATGCCAAGGACAAGACGCCTAGTTAGCTGGCTAACCGTCAACCAACTCGTCATGTATTATGATTGGCCCTTCGCCAATTCATCTTCCCCTTCTAGACACAATACCTTTGTAAGTCCCGGTTTGGCTGGACCACTCAGAACCCAAGTCTTACCTTTCTTAACCATATCAGTAGGATGTTACACTTCTGTCGTTATCTTTAACTAACTTTGACAAGTTGCAACAAGCAAACGGTAGGTGATGGCCCCGCCATTAATTCATAGCAGCCGCACCAGTGCACATTTAGCGCAAGGCGTTCCCTCGGGTTTACCCGAAACGAGAGACATATATCTACTCACTCCGTGTAAGATTTGTGGCATGAAGATAACCCAAAGAACTATCTTTATTGGATATGTGAGCGAACAAGAGAACTGAGAGCTTCCAACAGCCGTTTCCCCCTGTTTACCCAAAATAAAAGAATGCATAAGGACATGAGCCACTGGCGTTTCGCTACATAGGCCCCCTCTTAAGAAAGTCGAACCCTACGAACTTTCTACTGTCAGTGGTTCTGTTCGAATGACCCCACCCTCACATTCAACCATAGGATGCCGTGATAGGAAATCTGCTCCCACATTCTCCCTTCCGGGGATGTATTCGACCGTGAACTGATACGGTTGTAGGAGCAATGACCATCTCATTAACCTCGCGTTAAGTTTCTTAGAAGTTGCCAAGAACGTCAGAGGTTGATGGTCGGATTGCACTTTGAACTGGACTCCATACAGATAAGGTTGAAATTTCTGTACGGCCCACACTGGACTTCCTCAACAAGACAACCCCTGCATTATCCGGAGAAGTCGAAGGAGTGATGATGTCATCGTCCAGAAGCTTCTGGATTTCAGCTTCTAGGGCCTTCTCTTTCGAAAAGGGCACTGGATATATTTTTTGGCGAACGGGGTCTTGGGTAGTCAGAGTCATATCAAACTCGACCAACCCTGTCCGCCCTGGCCGATCGGTAAGAATCTGCTGATGGGACTCCAACAAACGGATGACCAGGTCTGTTTCTTCAGCCGACAGATCAGGGTTTATATGTACATCCCTATAGGTTTCCCCAGGGTGTAATGGATACCCCCTTTCCGCGTCTTCGCCCGATTCAGTTTCCATCGGGACCGCCATAGTCATGAGTGGGAGAGAAGTACCACCGGATCGTTCCTCATATTTTTTGAGGAGGTTAATGTGGAAGATTTTAGATTTCCCCCTGATCCGGATAGCATAATTGGTACGGGACACAACCCTTTCCACCGGGAACGGCCCCTGCCAACCAATCTCGAGTTTATTGGAACCTACTGGAAGTAACAACAGAACCCGATCCCCCACCTTAAGAGACCTATCTTTCGTCCTTCTATTGTAGTAGGCCGCGTGTCTCTTTCTGGCCGCCCTCAGATTCTGAGCTGCCAAAGCCCAACCCGTCTGGAGTTTCTTCTTTAACTCTTCGACGTATTTATATGAGGATACAGCTTCTTCAGAAGTTTCCTCCTCTGTCCAACATCTCAATAAGGCTTCTAAGGGACCCTTGATTGGCCTCCCGAATAGTAGAGTGGCTGGTGGCAACCCGGTCGACCCATGGGGAACCTCCCGATAGGCGAACAAGGCTGCTGAGATATACTCATCCCATCTGTCTGGTTTCTCTTGAGCCAGCTTCCGAAGCATGGTCATCAAGGTACCATTAAACCTCTCTACTTGCCCATTAGACTGAGGGTGATACGGGCTTGTGTGAATGTGGTTGGTCTGGAAGATACGAAAGACTTCTTCCATCAGCTTACCACAGAACTGAGACCCATTGTCCGTTAGGATCTGGTTGGGAAACCCCAACCTAGTAAAGGTCTCCATCAGTGCATCAGCCACTCGCTTAGAGTCGATTGTGGCCAAAGGTATCGCCTCACCCCACATGGAACAGCAATCCACCATCGTGAGAATGTACTTATTCCTCTTCCTAGTCCTAGGAAGAGGACCAACAAGATCGATGGCAACTCTCTCGAAAGGAGAGTTCATAATAGGCATGTCTCCCAGGACTACCGGAGCTGTCCAGTGTTTTGGTGCCACTCGCTGGCACTCTGGGCACGACTTGACGTACCTACGCACGTCTCCAGTCATCCCTGGCCAGTAGTAATGGCAGGAAATGCGCTGGAGAGTTGCCCCGACACCCATATGTCCACTGAAAGAAATGGTATGTCCCATATGAAGAAGCTGTTCCCGATAAGCCTTAGGAACTACCAGCTGTCCATGCTGGCGATCCTCCACTCCGGCTCTCCGGTACAGTAACCGATTCTTCATATAATACTGACCCCGTCTTGGTGGGTCAGAACTTTTTGGCAACTGGTTGAAGCAAGGTTGCAAAGTAGCATCCTGACTTTGAGCAGCTCGTAACTCCCCAGGCAAGGGATTCACGATCAAGGCCGGCGTCTGCTCATCCTCCGATTGAGATCTGGTTTGCATCGCTCCTACGTACATGGGTTCGGTTGGAATCCCTAGAAAGACGTAGCGACAACCCAAGATCATTGGGAAGATTGGATCTAGCAGAACGGCTGCCTGTATAGTGCCGGTAACATATTTTGATTTGATGTCCACCTTCGCAATTGGAAGAGACATCGCTACCGCACTCTTTGTCGCCGTTTGAATCTCAATAGATTCTCCGGTTAGCTGCTCTGGACTCACTAAGTGTGATGAAATTACAGCCTCAAACTGCAGACCGGTGTCGTAGAGACACTCAACTGGTTGACCGTTCACAAGTACCGTTTCTACTACTGGTGGTTTTTCTAAATCTTTGTTCCCAAGATCCCCCCCTTCTACCTCCTTGTGAGACCCTTCCCCGGTTTCTACAAGACAAGCAGCATAGTGAGAGTCTTTCTGTTTACGCCGGCAATCAACCGTATTGTGTGTGGGAGATTTGCAATAGGCGCACCACTTTTCACTCCACTTTCTTTTAGGAGATCCAGGTGGACTCTTACCAGAGGGTTTCTTACTAGGAACTTTATCGAAAGGATCCTCCTTCCTGGTGTGAGCTGTTTTAGGGTTCTTCTTCTTTCCAGACCATGTGTCTGGTGGTCGGGGATTGGGTTGTGACAATTCCCCATTATCCCCATGCGCTAGCACATACCTTTCCGCCAATGTGTTGACTATGTCTAACCTTTCTGCCCCATTTTCAAGCAAGAAGGTTTGCAATGGTTTAGGCATCATCCTCTTCATTTGGTCCACGACCACTAATTCTTCCAAACTTTCATAGTCGTTAGCAAATCCCGCTAATGACATCCACTTCAAAAGGTAAGACTTCAGTCTGACACTGTAGGCTGCGAACATCTCTCCTGGCTCTCTCTTCGACTTTCTGAACTGCTGACGGTATGTATGGGCAGTCATCTGGAACCTTTTCAATAACGCTTTTTCCAGAGCCTCATAGTCATTCTCCATACCAGGTGGCAACCTAGAGTAGACCTCGTACGCTGTCCCCCTCAGGCCCTGTGATAGTTTCAAGTTCCATTTCCCTCGTTCCAATCCCATAGCCAAAGCCATCGACCGAAATCTGTGAAGATACTGGTCGATCTTATCTTTGTGTTCATCGAACGGGAGCAATGGGAACTTCATTGCCTGGTATGGACCGCCCCCAGAAGCTGTTGAGTCAGGGAGAACTGCGTCTCCCACTGCACCGTCTCTTTCCTTGGCAGTTTGAGCTTTCAGCTCCAACTCTCTCATACGGAACTCATGGTCTCTGACTGCCTGCTCGGCCTCCATCTTCCTAGCCTCAGCCTCCATCTTCTTAACCTCAGCCTCCATCTTCCTAGCCTCAGCCTCCGCCTCAATCCTCTTGGCTTCGCGCACAACCTGTCTGAAGTCTCTTTCTACTTCCTGAACATATTTCTGTAACTCCGCTCCATCATAACCCATTTCACGCCCTGTAGCCTGTACGTCAGCGACATTAAACCCAGCTGATGCCATCTTAAACTCAGAGGGTAAGGGAAGAGGTAATTGTCTATTCACCTGCCCTCACAAATACACAACAAGTTACATTACACGACCACAACACGTCGTATGTCGGTCAGTCTGTGTCAGGAAGAGTATAGACAATAGCCAGGCACGGTAGGCAGAACCTATTGATAGAAAACAAGGATATCTGTCCCCTATCACTAAATCAGCCAGAACTCCACCAGGATTTCAAATATCCCGGACGAGCCCCCAGAAATTGTAACAAGCTACGTGGAGGGTCCCAAATAGCCCGGTCACAATATTTCACAAATCTTCTATAGCCCTGGCTGGGATAGGTCTTTACTTGCCCACCCTCCTCCGTTTTCCCTGGACTCACTGTCACTCTTACTTTCGACCTAGGGACCTATTTCCTGCAGTGTTCTTCTGACTGATCCCCATACATAACGCAGTTATCTTTTGAATCAACTAAAACGTGATTTATTAACTCAATACAGGACAGCACAGGAAAACATCAAGGCAGTTAACACAGATAGTTCTGAACAGACACAACACTTATAAAGTTCAGTCACAGAGCCTCAGGTCGCCACAGTCATAGATCCAGCTTCATATATTGTCTGATCTGTCCACACACTTCTCACCGGGGTGTCAGAATCTCCTTCCTTCCCAGTCTCGAGTTGTAAGTTCAACAGGCTTCTGTAGAATCAAAACCACTATCAATGTCCGGGACAAACTGAGTATGTAGGATCATCACGCGTATACTCAGCTCTGAATTCAACTGTTATCGGACCCATGGCGCTGAAGGAACCTGAGATGCGCCATTACCGCAATTGTCAATTGCTTAAGATATGCAGGATAATCAAGTGTACAGTCCGCCTTGAAATCCACTACTATCGGGCCTATGTCTCTGTAAGAATCTGAGATGTGCCATTTCTGCACATAGTCATTGGCTCATGGTATGCACCTTGTCTCTCACTCAGATTTAGACACACCATATGTGGTATGGCCAATACCTTGATCTGGCTTCCTCAGACTTATTTGGCTTTAGCATTTAAGCTCGGTTGGTACTGCACTATTTAGTCACTTCCAACCGAAGAGGACCCTGGAGATGACAAACAATATCTGAGCGACTGGGCTGACTCATGTATCACACAATAGCAATATATATATATGATCTCTACCTGAAGCAGTATATACTATACCCGACGGAATGGGCTTGACTTGTCAGGTAGCCCCTGGATTGGCCACGTCCGGGCTTGAGTAGACCTCTAGCTGGTAGATGTCTGATTGTCCACCCTACAAGACACACCCTCCACACTCATACCAAGCCTTTATTATGATTGGGCACATTCATTCCCATGCTTCCCTCTCACTCGCAAACCATGCCTTTCTCCCCGCAAGATCTTGTGGTGTGGTGCGCCTAGTAATATGTGTGTTTCGCCTCATTAACTAATAGTATAGTAGTGGGGTTGTATGGCACGCAGTGTAGTTCCCCACTCCCAGCAAGAATAGGAAAGAAGTTACTACCCCTCCCGGCCGCCGCTCTCGACTGAGCGGTCGCCCCAATGTACCGGCCTTGCCCTGCACAAGCCATGGTGTATATGGGTTCAGGTTCTCTCAGTGAGATAGAGAAGTCCATTATCCTCCCGACATCATCCTATTGAGTAACAGACGACAGAGATAGTCCTGTGAATAGCCTCTTCTGGCTCAAGAAGATAGATCCTAGATTGGTGGACCCCATCCCCAAGAATACCATAGCCATCCAATGAGTGTATACAACAGAAAGATGCCAATATGCCCAATTCAAGCCATAGCAAGAAAGATAGCAACAGCTCAAATGACGCCCAAAACCAATGATAACCTCCTGGGAGATATATTGTTCAGAATACCTTCCCCGGCTATGCCAAGGACAAGACGCCTAGTTAGCTGGCTAACCGTCAACCAACTCGTCATGTATTATGATTGGCCCTTCGCCAATTCATCTTCCCCTTCTAGACACAATACCTTTGTAAGTCCCGGTTTGGCTGGACCACTCAGAACCCAAGTCTTACCTTTCTTAACCATATCAGTAGGATGTTACACTTCTGTCGTTATCTTTAACTAACTTTGACAAGTTGCAACAAGCAAACGGTAGGTGATGGCCCCGCCATTAATTCATAGCAGCCGCACCAGTGCACATTTAGCGCAAGGCGTTCCCTCGGGTTTACCCGAAACGAGAGACATATATCTACTCACTCCGTGTAAGATTTGTGGCATGAAGATAACCCAAAGAACTATCTTTATTGGATATGTGAGCGAACAAGAGAACTGAGAGCTTCCAACAGCCGTTTCCCCCTGTTTACCCAAAATAAAAGAATGCATAAGGACATGAGCCACTGGCGTTTCGCTACAGTAATGGGACTACTTTCAATTGGAGGGAAGAGGTCGCTGGAAGACAAAGTTACCCTTATTTGGCTCGGGATATCTAGGGAGGTCCCTGGTTAAGTGATGGTTCATCTCCAATTTACACCCTCTCAAATGAAGTAATAAACTGAGCCTGCAGCCCAAGGAGTATTTATTTTTAAGGAGAAGCGAATCATTGGTTCAATGGGAAAGTTAAAAAATGAAAGTGTCTATTCGGGCTCCAGTTCGGAATAAACTACTCTGTCTATTCGGGCTCCAGTTCGGAATAAACTACTCTGTCTATTCGGGCTCCAGTTCGGAATAAACTACTCTGTCTATTCCCATATTGCCTTAAAAAATAGTAACCAGATGAGACCGATACTAAAAGCCGGCCCGGTCGACGTCATTTGTTTGTTGACGACGCGGGTTTCTTTTGTTTCGTATGTGACGAAAAGTGAGAAAGATGCACATTATAATTTGCTGATTGTCATAAAATGCAGAACATACGTGATTTTCGTTGTACGATTATAATGCGTTTCGCCATGGTCTGAGCGAGTGAAGGTGTTAGATACACTTGCCGACGTCATTTATTTACAACAGGAACCGTTGCTATCCACCATTTTAATGGTCTCCGGAAGTGACGTCATTGCACATATAAAATTCCAGATTACAAGGAGAATTTTTTTTTTTAAACGGCACCGGTCCCTGGTGCAAAAGGAAAATGTTATGTCGGTCCGCGAAAGTGAACAGTTTGGGAAGCACTGCTGTAAAGTATATGTCTCCTGGCAACCAATATGTTCAGACCCAGTTGTCCACTGGTTTGAATAACGAAGACATGTCCACTGGTTGCCGCCCTTCATCGTGCGGCCAACTGATGGGTGAACCGCGTGTTAAACCACCACATAGGATTCAATTCCGGGCCCTTCGACTGTTACAGCTAATCTTGACCTCTGAGCGTGTATGAGAACTTCTTGACATCAAGTGCTGATTCTATCTCTATTGCCGTAAATGCCATTTCTACCTCTGCGCATGTGGAGTAGGCCATGTGTTTCCGGAAGTGACGAAGCACACAGTGGAGGCACAGCAAGCTGCCGTCACCACCACTAGTGATAGGAAGATTGTGTTGATGGCCAAGATGGAAAATAATGATGCGTGGGCGCTGCTTTCTTGTCGTTTTCCTTTCCCGTTGTTTAAGGCATAGTTTACAAGATATTTCTTGCCGCGAATCCCCGCCTTACTGTTGTAGAATATTGTATGTTTTTTTGTTTGTTACAGCACCAGTGTCTGCGGCGAAGGTGTAGCGAACGTCATTAGCAATCATTATCATGTGCCATGCCGATTAACATGGGCGGTCATGTTTCGCCACCTCACACGATCACCAGAGTCGTGGATCAGTTCTGTGTTCTTGTCTCAGCCGTACCTCGTGGTCAAGCCATCCAGGTATTTACTTCTTAGCCTTCCCCTTGTTCTTTTCCCCTCAATCGAACGCGGTATGCGGGATTACGAATTTCTTTGGTAACCCATTCGCCACAGAGCTGACGTGACCGGACGTAACATTACATAGAAAATAACAAACAGCCAAAGATGCTGAGGTTGACTGCGACGTCGCGTAGAGGGCATGCAACGAACTGTTTAACCCACACGGGGATATTTACAACTTGGGGGATTCGCAGGCTTGTCCATGGGAATGGGATTCCCATGGAAATCCCATGGGAAACGTCGTGCATAGGACATATGCATTCTCGGTGCTATGGGGTTTGTGAGCTGTGCTGAGATTCTTTTTATGTGGCCCATGAGATGAAACTAGACCACTGTTGGAGTATCAGCGTGTACAAACCAAACGATGCATAAAGTTCAAGATGGGTTCTACAGGGATATGTATGTGTGGACAAGATGGGTTCTACGGCGATGTATGTGTGTGTACATACATACATATATATATATATATATATATATATATATATATATATATATATATATATGTGTGTGTGTGTGTGTGTGTGTGGACAAGATGGTTTCTGTAGGGATATATATGTGTGAGAATAAGGTGGGTTCTGTAGAGATATGTATGTGTGGACAAGATGGATTCTACGGCGATGTGTGTGTGTGTGTGTATGTGTGTGTGCGTATGCGTGTGCGGACAAGATGGGTTCTGTAGGGATATATGTGTGTGAGAATAAGGTGGGTTCTGTAGAGATATGTATGTGTGACTCGAGTTTCGCTCTCGTTTGAGCTCGTCAGTAGTGCATATCAAGCGAAACTCGAGTCTAGTGCTTCACATTGACGTGGATAGGCCTTAGACTGCGATCAGCGTTGCCAGTAGTGGGTTGTGCTCAATATTGAAATCTCAAATCCCGAAACAACCAAATAAATCTATTTGATTATTGCTCGCTGGACTTTAGGCGGCCTGGTGTGCCTTGCCAGTGAGAAGACCTGCTCGTACGGGTCCACATCGATTGACGGACGTCAGTCGCGGCGATCGGGCAAATCTTGAGCTACGGCCTACAATGGGTGACGTTGTGGTGTTCTGTTGTGATAATTTGGCCGTGTCCAGCGTGCCGCATGGTCTAGTGTTTACACACCCGCTTCACGCGCCAGTGATCCGGGGTTTGTTTCCGGGTCCTTCAAGGATATGCACTACTGACGAGCTCAAACGAGAGCGAAACTCGAGTATAGTGCTTCCATATTGACGTGGATAGGCCTTAGGTTCATACTAGAGTGCGATCAGCGCCGACAGTAGTGGGTTGTGCTCAATATTTAAATAATAATAATAATCATAATAAGAATAGGAAGTAGAAGAGGAAGAAGAAGAAGAAGAAGAAGAAGAAGAAGAAGAAGAAGAAGAAGAAGAAGAAGAAGAAGAAGCAGGCAAATATTCATACTTTAAACACGACTCTACTTGAATATAATCGCCTTTGTTTTTTGTAAAAGCGAACTGCTCCCCGCCTCAAGCGACGTGAAATAAACTGAGAGTCAAATCGCTGTGTTGTGGGAATTAGCGGAATCATTTTATGTCATCGCCCAAAGTCTGCTTCCCTGCTCCTCATTGACAGGCCAAATCAATAATGTTGAATTCTCTCCCAGGCAAACCAGATATTGAGATGTGAACTGGGGGGAGACAAGTACAAAAAACGGCTCTTCCCGCCTCACCCGCGGTTTGTGTTAGTCATTGCTGCCACCAAGGATGTGCCGGATTGCCTGTTTTCAGACAGTTGGCTTCCAGTATTGAATATCGACATTTGGCTGTGTGAATTTGCCGTTGATGATTCATTCATTGCTTGATGAAGGAGTACGTTCGTATGTTTGCGAGAAGTGTCTGCTTGTTTGTTATTATCTTGTGTTTATTGACAGTGTTCGTTTCTGAACACTAATTTTGAGCAGTGAATTTAGAGCGGTCAGATACAGGTAGGTTTGGTTAGTCTTGTTACGGGTGTATTTTTAATGACTGTGCAGTGTTTGAAAATATTGCCTGTCCAAGTTTTGTATTGACCTATTATGTTGCATGAACTTAAAAAAAACTGTAACTGGCAATATTTTCAAACACTGCACATTCACGAAACGTACACCCTATATATTGTTGTAAAGAATAGCCTAAACAAATCTGGCGGCATTTACGGATCTGCATTTCTGGGAAAAGTCCCTTAAAAAGGTAGAGTAAGACTTTTGTTAGAGCAGTGGTTCTCAATCTTTTTTTACCCGTGGGCCCCTCCCCCCTCACCATATTTTCAGAACGTCATTCCTCCCGTTCGTAATTCCTACCTAAAAATCCCGCCTCGCCCCTACACAGTATACGTAATAATGGAAGCTAAATTAAATAGCACATACTAAAACAAGTCTAGACAGAGAAACCTGGACCAATGCAGCAGTCTTTGCCCATGATGTCTATGAAGGTTTCCACTCAGGCACTGAAACCGTTGCTGCAGCGATTGATCTTGAGGACGCATACAACAGAGTACCACTGGATTTTTTAATGTTTCAGCTTCTTGAACTAAACGTAAGTCCATTCCTCCTTAGTTGGATCGCTGCAGCCCTCTACCAACGGAAAGTAGTTTTTAGATGTGGCAGTTGGACTTCGGAACCAACAACAATATATCCTGGCCTACCACAGGAATCACCATTATCTCCGGTACTGTTCAACGCCTACACAGTGAGAATCACCAGTGAGCAGATCACTGGACCTGGCAGGACATTGTCGTATGCCGATGATGTTTTAGTGTATCGTCAGGGTAAGGATAGAGAGGAGGTTGCTGTGGAACTACAAACCGAACTCAATCGCATAAGTACTTGGTGTGATGAAGCTGGGGCAATGGTCAACCCAACAAAGGCAACAGTGACTTGGTTCTCGTTGAATAATCATATTGTCAACAACCCAACACCAACTGTAATGCTGTGTTCAGAGACGGTGGAAAGAACGCAGGCAATGAATTACCTGGGGATACGGTTTGATCGAAGCCTTGCTTATAATGTGCACATAGACCAGGTGATAACAAAGGCCAAGCGGGGTTTGGCAGCGATGCGGGTGATGGCGGCAGCAAACTGTGAGCAGCGCCATCTATGTCTTCTGTACGAGTGGCTGGTCATGTCTGTTTTGGAGTATGCAATGGCAATCCTGACTCTCAGCCATACGCAGATAGAAAGGATGGAAAGGATACAGAATGAAACTATGCGCATTATTCTTGGATGTACAAGAGATACAGCATGCAGGGCGATGCGCTACCTTCTTGATTTTCCAACCATTGAAGAGAGAATACAAGTTTGCAGGGCACGCGCCTACCTCAGAATTAACGCAAACACACAACATCCACTGCATAGTGAAATTAGGAAGGTGAAGGGCAGCAGGTTAAAAAGAGGAAGGTCGTGGATGGGTCAAGCCGAAGACATTCTTCAACAGGTGTGTTCACTTGAGGACTTAGAACCTGGCGAGGAGTGGGTGCAATTGCCAACAGACTTCTGCACATCCTTTTCAGTTTGCATCCAACTAGATAGAAAATGCAGACAAGAAAATCCGGCTGCTGTTGAGGCTGAAGTACAAGCGTTGATTTTCGAGAATTCGCTAGACGGTGACGCGGTCATCTACACAGATGGGTCGGTCGTCCGACATGTGAGAAGCTCATGGGCCTTTACAGCTCGGGCCGGAGGGAGAATTGTGAAGGAGGACTCTGGTGCTTTCACTGAAACCACAAGTAGCCTGACCATGGAAGTCATGGCAGTAAGTAAAGCAATAACATGGCTCGAGACACAGACATTCACTAGGGCTTGTTTCCTTAGCGACTCAATGAACATGATCAAGAGGATAGAGGAGGGGTCGATCCGAAGAGAATGGCTGCTGCCTCTGAAGCGGTCTCGGCTGGCAAAGATTAGTTTCATCTTCGTGCCTGGTCATGCGGGAGTACAAGGAAATGAGCGGGCTGACAAGCTCGCAGGTGAGGCTACTGTGGAGGGCGGACGCGCCATGGACCAGGCTGACATTCTGAATGCTCTACGAGAAGTGAGACTTTTGCGAGAACCAAGTGATGACTGTGAATCTACAACAATGGCCAGACTGCAGGAGCAGCAAATTAAAAGAGGGGTGGCTAAACAAGAACACTACGCAGGAAGCCAAAGAAGATTGATAAACCAACACAGAACTGGCGTCGTTAGCCGCTACACGCTGCGGGATTTGCTGAGGAGGGGATCCGAGCACTTATGGACTGAATGGTTCGATGTGCAACGAGGATGATCTGTCGACTAACTAACTAACTAACTAACAAGTCTAGACATCCACATAAAACATGATTTGTGGGTCTACTTACTTTATAAAATGAATTTTAGAAGGGTGAGATGCACAGAACCGTACAATATGAAGGGAAAAACAATATCAAGTTATCGGTTCTTGTATTAACGCGGTCTTGTAATAATCTTAATTCCCCTCCCTTGAAACCCTAAAATTCCCCCTCCCCCCCCCCCCCCGGGGGGGGGGGGAATTCCCCACCGATTGAGAACCACTGTGTTAGAGGATAAGATAGCTCGTTTTTACACTTCCAATGCGCCGATGACTGGGTAGCGGGTTCATTCCCTACAATAGCCAGTTAGTTGGACATAAACGTTGACTTCTAGTTCAGAAACAATGGCAAACTACTTAAGGTAAAATTGTGCCATATATTGTATCCCGCGTCTGTTTTTGAATGTAAAGTTGCGTGGACAGTTATTACTTTAGCCTATTCTTTCAATCAATCAATCATGTGCCATGCCGGAAAGCGTCACGGTCATGACTCGCCATTTCACTCGATCACCAGATTCGTGGATCAGCTCAGTGTTCCTGTCTCGTCCATGCCATGTGGCCAAACCATCCAGGTATTTACTTCTCGGTCTTCCTCTTGGTCTGTTCCCTTCGATCTTGCCAGTTGTCTCCAAGTTCTCCAATCCATTTCTTTGGATGGATAGTGCTACTATAAAAACGTAATCTCTTAGCGTACATTCTATTGTGCTACTATTGCGCAAGTATTCATTCATTCAGTAGCATGTCCTTTGCAGAACTTCGCTCTCTTAACAACATCCCGGAAAACTTCTCGATCATAAGCAAGATGTCCCGCGTCCGATACACCCATCTGGAGATCAACCGCCACATTCTGCACCCATCTTCTCTTTGGCCTTCCTCTTCCTCTCTTCCCAGGCATATACCCTTCCATTATTGTTCACTCCAAACTTTAATGACTTTTCAAGTAACCAAAATATTTCAATTTTCTTTGTTTTATCGTCCTTAATAGCCAATTTTCTTCAGTATATTCAGATCTTGAAGTATGGATGCATTTGTTCTCTTCTTTTCCTAAGATATTCTTAGAACCCGTCTGTAACATTTATATTCAAAGGCATGCATGCGCTGTTCATTTTGTTTAGTAAGTGTCCAGGTCTCACAGGCGTATGTTGCAACTTCTATTTTCTTACGAATTCTTCCCATTATAATTTTTAGTAGAAGTTTACGTGCATGACTGATCAGGGCAATAGTTCTATACTTGGTGCATACTTTCAGGTTGAATTTTTTGATATTGGAATGAAGATATTTCTCTTCCAATTTTTTGACCATATACCATATTTCCATATCTTTTTATACAATACGTGATAGAATTGTATGCTTTTTTCTCTTCCCGGTTTAATTAGTTCAGCTATCTCATCACATGTTTTATTTTCCTTTGTGAATGTATCATGCACTATTGATGAACGAAAGATGAGTGGTTGGAAGGGCCGAATGTAAGACGGGCCTGCGTGCCCAATGTGTGACCCTTCGAAAATAAAGACCAATCAATCAATTACTCAATCACATCCTGGTGATTTACCATTCTGTACTGCCAGTTCATCTTGTACAGACATCAAGACCCCAAAACGATTCATCACTTCTACGTTGTATGCATCTTGTATTTTTGAGAGATCAAATCGAAGTGGCCTTGGCCCTGTGGTAAGCCTTTTGAGTTTTACTTTCACATTTGCTTCTAACAACTGATGATCTGTATCACAGTCTGCACTTCGTGGGGTTTTTGCTGATGTTATGCTTGATCTCCATCTTCTTTGTATTAAAATATAATCTGTCTCGTTTCTGAAAGTACTGTCCAGGGACTTCCATGTGAAGAGTCTTCTTGGGTGTTGATTAAAAAGTGTGTTGGCTATCGTTAACTCATTTTCTATGCAAAATTCAATTAATTTGTCACCTGGATCATTTCTGTTTCCCAATCAAAATTTTCCTAAAACCTCTCTCTGACTTTCAGCGCTTCTTGTACCTAGTTTTGCATTAAAATCTCCCATTATTATTGTTATGTCATTATGATCAATCTTATTTAGTGTCTCTTGAAGTATGCTGTAAAAATCTTCAATTTCATCCTCCTCTGCCGTTGAAGAAAGTGTTTGACAGTTATGTTTGTTTAGATGGCCTTTAACTCAGATAGTGAGGTGTCTATATCACCAACCGGGTTAATCTCATTAAAGCTTTTGCAATTGTTTTGTCTAAACAAAATGCCACTCCAACCTGGCCTCCGACGTCTCTATCAGAATACATGAAAAGACTTAAATTTTCTTCTTCTTCTTCTTCTTCTTCTTCTTCTTCTTCTTCTTCTTCTTCTTCTTCTTCTTCTTCTTCTTCTTCTTCTTCTTCTTCTTCTTCTTCTTCTTCTTCTTCTTCTTCGTTCATATGGAATCTTTTTTCGTATGCGATTGTGTTGTGCCTGTTTACAGCGAGCTGCCATACTGTGCCTTTAGGCCGACACATCCGACTTCTGCGGACTTTTGTTAACCGGATTAACCTTCCCGAGTCTTCAATTTTCATTTGTAGAATATCCCTTGCCTCTCCAGCAATGTTCACTAATTCATAAAATTTGAATATTTAACATCTGGCTCATCATATACTACTTTAAGCTTTCCCTCATACAGACTTCTCACATTCCACGTTCCTAGTCTCATTATGTTTCCTAGTCTGACACATTGGATTTCCTTGGTAACACCGTCGGGTTTAACTCCGTCATCACGATTACTAGTACTCGCCCCCGTGTCACACTCTTCCCCAGTGTTATCTGATCTGCCTGACCTGGGGTTCTCGCCACTAGATCTCTTTTTTATTATGTTTTCTTTCATGGTTGCTAGGGTTACTTGGCACGTTTTGCAGAAGGTAATTTACCATTGCTTTCATTCTGGGCAGTGACTATACTAGTCGGTGGCCATAGCCATTGTCTCTACTTGCGAGATCATCTGCCTATCGCGGCAGAGTGCAGACTATAACCAACGCAAGTATGCTACCATAAAATAATATCTCTCATGCTACTATGAAACACATTATTAATTAACGCACCCGATAATTTGCTACTACAAAAACATTTTATCTTAGCATGCACAGTAGTGTGCTACTCTACAAACATTATCTCTTAACGTACGCTCTAGCGTCCTGCTCTAAAAAAAAAAAAATCTCTTAACGTACGCTCTAGCGTCCTTCTCTAAAACCATTATCTCTTAACATCCGATCTAGCGTCTTGCTCTAAAAATATTCTCTCTTAACATCCGATCTAGCGTCCTGCTCTAAAAACATTCTCTCTTAACATCCGATCTAGCGTCCTGCTCTAAACACATTCTCTCTTAACGTACGCACATGGTGGGCTACCATTTAAAAAAAAAAAGAAACATCGCTTAGCATTCAAGTGAATTTGAAGACGCACTCGTGAGTGCACGTGAGAGGCAGAGGATGTTGGAGACAACAACAGCCAGCCTTTAAACAGAAGATGGGACTTGACTGATTCATTTCAGAACATTATCGCTCAACATACGCGCTGATGTGCTGCTATACAATTCTCTCTCAACATCGCGCTGATATTTTTTCCTCCGCATATCCTATTTACAGGACATCGCTGTCAACACCAGCATTTTACCGCTGATGTTGATTTTTTTTTGACAAGATTACGCTCAGTAGTTTGCCATTGCTTTCTGAGCGACCGGCTCACATAACCCCCGTAAGTAACCAACGCGACGCGATCCGCTATCGAATCTCGCGCAGCTACGTTACCCTACGTGGATATACGAGATTACGGAGAAAGTCGTCAACCCCTTAGCTAGGGTGGGCGGCACGCGCTAATGTGCTACTATAAAATTATTCTCTAGCAATATACGCGCTAATGTGCCAGTATAAAAACACATACGCACTTCTTGCTTGCTTCCTTGCGTTCCCTGGCTGTGAACTCCAGCGCAAGGTCCTGCATGTTGGATGAAGACATCCTGTTGTCCAACATCAGTGTGACGTCGCACTAATCTGCTACTGTAAAGAGCTGGAATACCCTTTTTATAACCAAATTTTTATGAGTACATTTTGGGTCATTCTCGGCAATAAAAGTTAGTTGCATGTTGCTTTGCAGGACGTCGCAATCAACCATAGTATTTGTTTACTGCTCGTGATATACGAGGCAATTTTTACCTGCAAAATGTTTCGCCATTTCTTTCTATCCATTTGTCTATGGTCTGTCTGCCTATCCCTCCGCCAACCCTCCAACCAACCCCCCCCCCCCCCCGCCTGTCCGTCTGTCTGTATGTTTATATGTCTGCCCGCCTGTCTGTTTGTCTGCATGCATACCCACCCGTCGGCCCCTTCGTCCGTCCGTCTGTTTTTCGGTCTGTCTGCCTGTCTGCGTGTCTGTCTGTAAAACTCCCAGAAATATAAATAGCTCAAACAACAACGGCTGGAGCAGAAATCGTTGAAGACGCTGCGTGCCGAATTATTTAACACGTGCACTCGGTCACGAGAGTGAGTACTTTATGCAAATCAATAGTTGAAGAGGAACCTGGAATCAATGTGTCCCAGTTTAATCATCCCTGACCTTCAGAACCCCTCGTTTCTGCGCGAAGTGTGAGTCATAGCGCTCACTGTCGAGGTCAAGAGCGTTGAAATGAGACCACGTGTCCTCGACTGGAAGTCTGCAGACGTTGATGGTTGGATCAAGTTGTCTTACTGGCCACCGCCCTGTTTACAGGTTTCTGTCTGTCTGTCTGTCTGTCTGTCTGTCTGTCTGTCTGTCTGTCTGTCTGTCTGTCTGTCTGCCTGTCTGTCTGTCTGTCTGTCTGTCTGTCTGTCTGTCTGTCTGTCTGTCTGTCTGTCTGTCTGTCTGTCTGTCTGTCTGTCTGTCTGTCTGTCTGTCTGTCTGTCTGTCTGTCTGTCTGTCTGTCTGTCTGTCTGTCTGTCTGTCTGTCTGTCTGTCTGTCTGTCTGTCTGTCTGTCTGTCTGTCTGTCTGTCTGTCTGTCTGTCTGTCTGTCTGTCTGTCTGTCTGTCTGTCTGTCTGTCTGTCTGTCTGTCTGTCTGTCTGTCTGTCTGTCTGTCTGTCTGTCTGTCTGTCTGTCTGTCTGTCTGTCTGTCTGTCTGTCTGTCTGTCTGTCTGTCTGTCTGTCTGTCTGTCTGTCTGTCTGTCTGTCTGTCTGTCTGTCTGTCTGTCTGTCTGTCTGTCTGTCTGTCTGTCTGTCCCACCCTCCATCCCCTCCCTCCTTCCTTCAGTCTGTCTGTCTGTCTGTCTGTCTGACCGCTCCAAAATATATCTACTCATTCACCCAGTTATCAGCTGGTCTGTCTATCTCCTTCTTTCTGTCTGTCTGTTTGTCTGTCTGTCCGCTCCAAAATCCATCTGCCCGTTCACCAGCCAGTCTGCCTCTCCATCTTTCTATTCATAATGCCATTAATCTATTTATCGATATTTCTGTCGTATGTGCATCCATCCATTCATCAATTGATCTTTAGGTCTGCCTGTCTGTCTGCCACTTGTCGTTCAGCCCTGCGCATCGTTCACTTTGTGCTGTTAAGAAATATAAACTGGTCTCTTTTGGATCTGTGTCAGCAACACTTATGCACGCACGCACGCACGCACTCACACAGACACACACCTTCTCTCTCTCTCTCTCTCTCTCTCTCTCTCTCTCTCTCTCTCTCTCTCTCTCTCTCTCTCTCTCTCTCTTCATGTGTGTGTAAAGTGTGGGAGTTTGTTCATACTAGTTTATGTGATATGTGAGGCATCATGTTTGTGTCTAGATGTGAGGGTGTGTGTGTGTGTGGGGGATGTGAGCGGGATGTGTGTGGGTGGGTGAAGTGATGTGTGGTGGGTGAGAGATGTGGGTATGGGATGTGTGTGTGTGTGTGGGGTGGGATGGTTGGAAGTGTGTGGGTGTTGGTGGGTGGGGAATGTGTGTGTATGGGTGGGTGAGGGATGTGTGGGTGTGGGGGATGTGTGTGGGTTGGGGATGGGTGTGTGATGGGTGTGGGGATGTGTGTGTGGGTGGGGGGATATGTCTGTGTGGTGGGGGTGTGTGTGGGTAAGTGTGGGTGGGTGGAGTATGTATGTGTGGGTGGTGAGGGTGTTTGTAGGTGGGGGATGTGTGAGTGGGTGGGAGATTTGTGGGGAGATGTGTTTGTGTGTGTGTGTGTGTGAGGGATGTGTGGGTGGGGGAGATGTGGTTGGATGTGGGATGTGCGGGTGGGAGAGGGATGTGTGAGGGTGGGGATGTGTGTTTGGTTGGGTGGTTGGGGTGTGTGAGTGTGGGTTGATTGATTGATTGATTGATCTTTATTTTAGAAGGGTTACAAAATGGGTAGGTTGGGGAGGTATGTGTTGATGTGTGGGTGCGGGATGTGTGGGTGTGGGTGGTTAAGGGAGGAGTACGAGGGTAGGGGATGTGTGTGTGGGAATATGTGTGTGTGTTGGTGGGGGTTGTGTATGGATGGTGTATGTGTAGGTTGGTGGGGAGATGTGTGTGTGGGTGGGGGATATTTTGTTGAGGGATGAGTGGATGGGGGATGGGTGATTGGGAGTGTGTATGTGGATGGGTGGAGGATGTGTAGAGGATGTGTGGGTGGGTGAGTGGGATGGGGGATGGGTGTGGCGTGTGTGTGAGTGGGGAGATTGTGTGGGTGGGGGATGTGTGTGGGTTGGGGATGTGTGTAGGGGTGGGTGCGGGATGTGTGTGTGGGTGGGGGGAGTGTGTGTGGGTGTGTGTGGGTGGGTGCATGATGTGTGGGTTGGCAGGGGATGTTTGAGTGGTGGGGGAATGTGTAGTTGGGGATATGTGTTTGGCTGAGTGGTTGGGAGTGTGTGGGTGGGTGGAAGATGTATGGGTGTGTGTGTGTGTGGGGTGGGGGATGTGTGTGTGTGTGTGATAGGGGAGATGTGTGTATGTGGGGGATGTGTGGGTGGGGATAGGTGGGTGGGTGGGGGAATATATGTATGCCTGGGGTGTGTGCGTGATTGGGGGTGTATGTGTGGGTGGGGGATGTGTGTGTGGTGGATGTGTGGTGGGTGGGGGATGTGAGGATGGGTGGGGGATATGTCTCATAACATGGTAATATGCATTGTTTATGTTTACAACATTCATTTGACAATGTTTTTTTTTTCTATGTAAATGCATCATGCTGTTGATGAACGAAAGATGAGTGACTGGAAGGGCGGAATGTAAGACGGGCCTGCGTGCCCAATTTGTAACCCTTCTAAAATAAAGATCAATCAATCAATCAATCAACCAATCAATCAATCAATCAGTCAGTCAATCAATCTCCCCCTCCCCCTCTCTCTTGTAGTAGTTTGCCATTGCTTTCTGAGCGACCGGCTCACATAACCCCCGTAAGTAACCAACGCGACGCGATCCGCTATCGAATCTCGCGCAGCTACGTTACCCTACGTGGATATACGAGATTACGGAGAAAGTCGTCAACCCCTTAGCTAGGGTGGGCGGCACGCGCTAATGTGCTACTATAAAATTATTCTCTAGCAATATACGCGCTAATGTGCCAGTATAAAAACACATACGCACTTCTTGCTTGCTTCCTTGCGTTCCCTGGCTGTGAACTCCAGCGCAAGGTCCTGCATGTTGGATGAAGACATCCTGTTGTCCAACATCAGTGTGACGTCGCACTAATCTGCTACTGTAAAGAGCTGGAATACCCTTTTTATAACCAAATTTTTATGAGTACATTTTGGGTCATTCTCGGCAATAAAAGTTAGTTGCATGTTGCTTTGCAGGACGTCGCAATCAACCATAGTATTTGTTTACTGCTCGTGATATACGAGGCAATTTTTACCTGCAAAATGTTTCGCCATTTCTTTCTATCCATTTGTCTATGGTCTGTCTGCCTATCCCTCCGCCAACCCTCCAACCAACCCCCCCCCCCCCCCCCGCCTGTCCGTCTGTCTGTATGTTTATATGTCTGCCCGCCTGTCTGTTTGTCTGCATGCATACCCACCCGTCGGCCCCTTCGTCCGTCCGTCTGTTTTTCGGTCTGTCTGCCTGTCTGCGTGTCTGTCTGTAAAACTCCCAGAAATATAAATAGCTCAAACAACAACGGCTGGAGCAGAAATCGTTGAAGACGCTGCGTGCCGAATTATTTAACACGTGCACTCGGTCACGAGAGTGAGTACTTTATGCAAATCAATAGTTGAAGAGGAACCTGGAATCAATGTGTCCCAGTTTAATCATCCCTGACCTTCAGAACCCCTCGTTTCTGCGCGAAGTGTGAGTCATAGCGCTCACTGTCGAGGTCAAGAGCGTTGAAATGAGACCACGTGTCCTCGACTGGAAGTCTGCAGACGTTGATGGTTGGATCAAGTTGTCTTACTGGCCACCGCCCTGTTTACAGGTTTCTGTCTGTCTGTCTGTCTGTCTGTCTGTCTGTCTGTCTGTCTGTCTGTCTGTCTGTCTGTCTGTCTGTCTGCCTGTCTGTCTGTCTGTCTGTCTGTCTGTCTGTCTGTCTGTCTGTCTGTCTGTCTGTCTGTCTGTCTGTCTGTCTGTCTGTCTGTCTGTCTGTCTGTCTGTCTGTCTGTCTGTCTGTCTGTCTGTCTGTCTGTCTGTCTGTCTGTCTGTCTGTCTGTCTGTCTGTCTGTCTGTCTGTCTGTCTGTCTGTCTGTCTGTCTGTCTGTCTGTCTGTCTGTCTGTCTGTCTGTCTGTCTGTCCCACCCTCCATCCCCTCCCTCCTTCCTTCAGTCTGTCTGTCTGTCTGTCTGTCTGACCGCTCCAAAATATATCTACTCATTCACCCAGTTATCAGCTGGTCTGTCTATCTCCTTCTTTCTGTCTGTCTGTTTGTCTGTCTGTCCGCTCCAAAATCCATCTGCCCGTTCACCAGCCAGTCTGCCTCTCCATCTTTCTATTCATAATGCCATTAATCTATTTATCGATATTTCTGTCGTATGTGCATCCATCCATTCATCAATTGATCTTTAGGTCTGCCTGTCTGTCTGCCACTTGTCGTTCAGCCCTGCGCATCGTTCACTTTGTGCTGTTAAGAAATATAAACTGGTCTCTTTTGGATCTGTGTCAGCAACACTTATGCACGCACGCACGCACGCACTCACACAGACACACACCTCTCTCTCTCTCTCTCTCTCTCTCTCTCTCTCTCTCTCTCTCTCTCTCTCTCTCTCTCTCTCTCTTCATGTGTGTGTAAAGTGTGGGAGTTTGTTCATACTAGTTTATGTGATATGTGAGGCATCATGTTTGTGTCTAGATGTGAGGGTGTGTGTGTGTGTGGGGGATGTGAGCGGGATGTGTGTGGGTGGGTGAAGTGATGTGTGGTGGGTGAGAGATGTGGGTATGGGATGTGTGTGTGTGTGTGGGGTGGGATGGTTGGAAGTGTGTGGGTGTTGGTGGGTGGGGAATGTGTGTGTATGGGTGGGTGAGGGATGTGTGGGTGTGGGGGATGTGTGTGGGTTGGGGATGGGTGTGTGATGGGTGTGGGGATGTGTGTGTGGGTGGGGGGATATGTCTGTGTGGTGGGGGTGTGTGTGGGTAAGTGTGGGTGGGTGGAGTATGTATGTGTGGGTGGTGAGGGTGTTTGTAGGTGGGGGATGTGTGAGTGGGTGGGAGATTTGTGGGGAGATGTGTTTGTGTGTGTGTGTGTGTGAGGGATGTGTGGGTGGGGGAGATGTGGTTGGATGTGGGATGTGCGGGTGGGAGAGGGATGTGTGAGGGTGGGGATGTGTGTTTGGTTGGGTGGTTGGGGTGTGTGAGTGTGGGTTGATTGATTGATTGATTGATCTTTATTTTAGAAGGGTTACAAAATGGGTAGGTTGGGGAGGTATGTGTTGATGTGTGGGTGCGGGATGTGTGGGTGTGGGTGGTTAAGGGAGGAGTACGAGGGTAGGGGATGTGTGTGTGGGAATATGTGTGTGTGTTGGTGGGGGTTGTGTATGGATGGTGTATGTGTAGGTTGGTGGGGAGATGTGTGTGTGGGTGGGGGATATTTTGTTGAGGGATGAGTGGATGGGGGATGGGTGATTGGGAGTGTGTATGTGGATGGGTGGAGGATGTGTAGAGGATGTGTGGGTGGGTGAGTGGGATGGGGGATGGGTGTGGCGTGTGTGTGAGTGGGGAGATTGTGTGGGTGGGGGATGTGTGTGGGTTGGGGATGTGTATAGGGGTGGGTGCGGGATGTGTGTGTGGGTGGGGGGAGTGTGTGTGGGTGTGTGTGGGTGGGTGCATGATGTGTGGGTTGGCAGGGGATGTTTGAGTGGTGGGGGAATGTGTAGTTGGGGATATGTGTTTGGCTGAGTGGTTGGGAGTGTGTGGGTGGGTGGAAGATGTATGGGTGTGTGTGTGTGTGGGGTGGGGGATGTGTGTGTGTGTGTGATAGGGGAGATGTGTGTATGTGGGGGATGTGTGGGTGGGGATAGGTGGGTGGGTGGGGGAATATATGTATGCCTGGGGTGTGTGCGTGATTGGGGGTGTATGTGTGGGTGGGGGATGTGTGTGTGGTGGATGTGTGGTGGGTGGGGGATGTGAGGATGGGTGGGGGATATGTCTCATAACATGGTAATATGCATTGTTTATGTTTACAACATTCATTTGACAATGTTTTTTTTTTCTATGTAAATGCATCATGCTGTTGATGAACGAAAGATGAGTGACTGGAAGGGCGGAATGTAAGACGGGCCTGCGTGCCCAATTTGTAACCCTTCTAAAATAAAGATCAATCAATCAATCAATCAACCAATCAATCAATCAATCAGTCAGTCAATCAATCTCCCCCTCCCCCTCTCTCTTGTGCATACTCAGACACATTTGCACCCACGCGCATGAACACACACACTCACGCGCAAGAATGCCATTGGCACTTACTCACGCAACTTCTGCTGTTGTAATGGAGAAACCCTATTTATTTTCTGCACCTGACGTGATGTAGCGAAATATGCCAGGCAATAAATCGTGCAATATTTTGTTTATGGCTTCTGTGTTAAAATTCACAAAAGGAATTCATTGTTTTCAATCTCAGTGTCTTTATTGTGTGCGTGCTGAAGAAAGCTATAGCCGGAATGTCTATTTTGTCACTCGGGATTGTGTTCTTCAAAAGCTTACCGGTTCTACTTCTCGTTTTCATTAATTTACTTAAGGAAACTAATGGCAAAATGTAACCAACCATACAGGCACGTGTCCTTCTGGTCCTTCCTCGAAGTCCTAAGTGTCTACCAGACCCTCTGGTCATGCCCTGCAGCACCATTTTCTCCATGCCATGATGATCTATCTTTCCTTCCGCACAATACACACGACCCCAAAAGGGCCCCGATATATTTTAGATTACATGAACAGATGGACCGAATACTTTGAGCAACTTCTGAATTGGCAAGCCCTAAATCAGGACAAGAAGGTTGCTGGTCCAGATAGTATCCCAGTAGAAGCTATTAAAGTCTCTTTACACACTTCAATTAAATTCATCACCATCGTATAGTAGGCTCTTTGTAAGAAGGTCGCTCTCACCACGACCCTTTGAAATGTCTCTCGATCCCTCACCAGTTCTCCTGCCCCAGATACCATCATGTCCAAGGTGTCTGCAGTGTTCTGTGTCCATCATCGTATCTGTAGACCTCTACCTTTTTCCTCCAGCATTGATCATTCGAAGCCACAGGGACTTTTGATATTTCAGAGTCCGAGGCTCGATGCTGTTTATCTGTCCATTTATCCGGGTGGATCGGTCCCCATCGTCGCAGTAGCCATACATTGGTGTGTTTACCATCCTCTACCACGTGGAGGTGCAGCGGGAATGTTATCTTCCTCAAGTTATGAGACCATCAACTGAATTACTGCACACATTACTTAGCTGAGTCTGGGAGACTGAAGAAGTATCAGCAGATTGGAGAGAAGGACGGCTGGTGAAGTTACCAACAAATGGGGCCCTGTAGGGGTGCGACAATTTTAGAGAAATGTTCTTGTAAAAAAAAATTAAGCAGGATCATTAAGGAGAAATTAAGACATACTTCTGACAAAGATCCGGCTCTGTGGCGAAGGGTGTTACGGACGCAATTCACAATCCCGCATACCGCGTTCGAAATACAGCTGCAGGCAATTTGGAAGCAGATCGCCTTGCGTTGGTTTCCATACAAAGGTAGGACTGCCGGTCGTTCAATAAGCAATGGTAAACTACTTAACAAGATATCCTAAACAGCCAAAAATGCCGGGGGTGACTGCGACGCTATGTAAAAGATATGGAACTAACTTTTGAAAAACTGACAAACAGCTAAGGGATGAGCAGGCATTCATCCTACCAACCAGATCCTGCACTGTCCAGATAGTCACATTACACATAATAATAGAACAAAGTAGTGAATGGAATTTATCATTTTATACTTCCTTTATAGACTATAAATAGGCTTTTGATAGCATTGATACGGAATTCATATGGAAACTGACAAGGCCCTGGGGGATCGATCTCACAGGAGTTCATTAATTTAAGAAAGGCAGCACATGAGGGGAAATATGGGTTTAGCATGATATTCTCAGTGTTCCCGAGGCATATAACAAGTGTTCTTTTCTTTCAGAATATGAGGATGTGAAATGTAGAGGTATTCATGCGGAGAAATAGATGGATACGTTCGAAATAAGGATTTGAGTGCGACAGCGACACCTGTTTTTCAATTGTATTATTCTTCCTGACTATAGCCTGAACTATGAGGACAAATATCGCCACCACTAGCAGTAGACTTCAGAAGTCGGAGTGGGTTCGCCTGATGGGACACTGGTAATAAGGAATGCTAATCCACACGCACAAAGCAGCCTAGTCGCTAGAAATAGTAGCACGTGATTAGACTATGTTTGAGCTCAAAGCAAGCCAAAAAAAAAATAAAAAATAAAAAACAATTCACCAGCAGTGGAAATCAATGGACCCCAAGAGAGCGGCGTAATGATCTGGACTTGGCTGACGTCATTGCCCTTCATTCTCACACACGAAATAACATGCAAAATAAATTAAGCACACTTGATCATAGGTCACCGCAGCCAGTTCTAAAAATGCATAGGGACAAGACAAAGATAATTAGAGTTTATCAAGCAAAATTATAACTCATTTCCCTCGTTGAAACATCACATCGAGTCGTGGAATCGTGCACATATTTAGGTAGAACGAAAACGCACAAAATACTAAGAAATGCTATAGATGAGAATAGACATATACAGGAGAACGTTACGACCAGTCTTTATCAACGGTACAACAAAAACGAACCAATAAAAAACATAATATGATTGCCGGTTTTATGCAAACAGAAAAAAGTTCGTTGTTGTTGTTGAACTTGAAATTACCGTGGGGATAACTGATGTTCCACATTCGAACAGTGCATGAAACTATGTGTTTTAATTGTCTCAGCTACAAAATTATTCATTTATTCGCTTCATATGATGTATAACTCTGCAGTAGCGCTTGACGAGATGCAGCGAAATATGCCAGGCAATAAATCGTGCAATCAATTGTTTGTGGTATCTGTGTATAAGGAAATTTAAAGGAAATACATTGTTTTGAGTGTAAAAAAGATACAACACAAATTAGTTCTAGACCAGTGGTTCTCAACTTTTTTTGGCCCGTGCACCCCTTCGCCGTATTTCAGAACGTCATTCCCCTCCTTCGTATTTCCTTCCTATAACCCCCCCCCCCACCCGCCCCTACACAGTATACGTAAAAATTGAAGCTTAATTTAATAACACATACTAGAACAAGTCTAGACGTCTACATAAAACGTGATTTAAACGTGTTAAACGTGTTATAAAATGAATTTCAGAAGCGCGAGAAGTACAGGACTGTAATGTATGGAGGGAGAAACAAAATCAAGTAATCGGTTCTTGTATTAACCCGATCTTAAAATAATCTTAATTCCCCCACCTGAAAACCCTAAAATCCGTTGGGGGGGGGGGGGGGGGGTATTCCCCACCGGTTGAGAACCACTGTACTAGACGCTTGTTCAATCCAGAAGACAGGAAAGTAAAAAAAAAATTCCTCCCCGTTTTATTGGTACAAGTTTTATTGATACAAGTTTTATTGATATACGTTTTATTGATACAAGTTTAGGTTGAAGGCGTTGATGACGAGATAGTAATCCCGCATACCACGTTCGAAGCACCGCTGCGGGAGATTTGGAAGCAAACTGCCTAGCTTTGGCTTTCATGCAATGATGTTTGTGCTGGTCGTTCAGATAGCATTGACAAACTACTGAACGTCAATTTGCCAAGATATCACAAAATGTAGTTAAAGTTGAGGGAACAGATAAAGATAATAATATAAGAGCAACGCAGGCACATGGAGGTTTCATGACCGGACTGCTGTAAAAGTAAAGATACCGGTTGAGGTCATGTGCTCTTTTATGTGGGAGACACGTGCATTACTTCAGGGGGTAGAGTGGGAACACGTACCCGCTGTACTGATGCTTGTACTGACCTAGAACCCGCTGTACTGTTGCTTGTACCGATCCATCACCCTCTGTACTGCTGCTTGTACTGATTCAGCACGCGCTGGACTGTTGCTTGTACTGATCCAGCATCCGTGTACTGTTGCTTGTACCGATCTAGCACCCGCTGTACTATTGCTTGTACCGATCCAGCACTCGCTATACTATTGCTTGTACCGATCCAGCACTCGCTGTACTGTTGCTTGTGCCGATCAAGCACACGATGTACTGTTGCTTGTACCGATCCAGCATCCGTGTACTGTTGCTTGTGCCGATCCAGCACTCGCTGTACTGTTGCTTGTACCGATCCTGGCAATCGTTACAGAGTCTAGCACTACAGGCTATTTTGTTATTGTTGTGTGAATGTCCTTGAGATCGACCTCCGGTTCTAGTTATCACTCTTGTCTTCTTCCGAAGTCGGAGATGCCACCAATCTGCACACCAATAAGCCAGACATGGGACAACGGATACTCACGCAAACCGCAGTCCGGTATGACATCACACTGATATTGGACAACAGGATGTCTTCATCCGACATATAAGACTTCACGCTGGAGTTCATAGCCAGCGAACGCAAGCAAGCAGGCAAGCAAGCATCACTCTTGTCTGTAATTACGGCACCCGTTCCATTCCTGATGCCATATTTTGAAAATTGGCCCCGACTCCCAGGTTGACCAAGCCTAAAATGGGCACCAGAAAATATCCTGGGATGTAAAGGCGGTGTCTGTAATACTGACTACATTCCTTACCGAGTGGGCCATCAGATGTGTCAAAGAGTCCTTTACTTTACTTACCTTTACCCGACCCCTTGCTGGGGTGTGTCGGGAGTTTTATTCCGGACTGAGAGATAAAGGCCGCTTGCTAAAGCAGTCACGAAGTCCTACAGAGGCTAGGATTTAAATAAAATACGCGGGCTATTCCAAAATCAACCACTGATTGGCTGGTAAACATAAACCGGTTGTCATAGCGACACAGTTCATTGCTTGCATCAATCAGAAGTCTTTGAGCTCACTACACATCCACCTATTGTGGTATTTGTTCAGTGGTTCACGAATTGTGAACGGATAAATATAGACACGGTTATTGCCTTTCCCACCAGCTGTGAAATTCACGGAGTGATTCGTTTTCCTCAAGCAGACGGTTAAAATGCGGCCGAGATTAATTTTCTACCAGCCAATCGGTGGTTGATTTTGGAATTGCCCTTTTATGATTGAACATTACTGAGGCCCGAACGCATGTCCCAGGTTGTTTAAAACTTAATTGCACTGTACAATCTTCCCTCAGAAGATGCCATAAGCACACAATGAATTTAATTCTAAAAGTAAATATCACTTTATGGATGTGAAATGACGGGGGTTCGAGTGCACCGGGTTACGGCATTATGAGTTGCCTAACCCGTTATCTTGTTCACTGCCTGTACTTCAGGAGGCCCATCAAACATAATCTTTGGTAATCATTTACAGAGGCTGGGTCGACCCCAGATGCATACTGGTGGGTCACAATCCTGCCATTATTTGGTAAGCAATCTAATGCTGACAACGTTTATACGTTAAAGCCACTAAACATTAGCTGAGAGATAATAAGCACCTATTGATTTGCCCCGAGTGTTATGCTGATTAACCAGCAGAAATCACTACTAAATTTAGTTGCAACTGGATTAAACTTTAATCGGATTGTTATAAACATATCGCTCCTGATTAACCTTTAGTCATATTGTAATAAATCAACTGCTACTGGATTAACGTTTAGTCATATTGTAATAAACCAATCACTACTGGATTAACCTTTAGTCGTATTGTAATAAACCAATCACTACTGGATTAACCTTTAGTCATACTGTAATAAACAAATCACTACTGGATCAACCTTTAGTCGTACTGTAATAAACAAATCACTACTGAATCAACCTTTAGTCGTACTGTAATAAACAAATCACTACTGGATCAACCTTTAGTCGTACTGTAATAAACAAATCACTACTGGATCAACCTTTAGTCGTACTGTAGTAAACAAATCACTACTGGATCAACCTTTAGTCGTACTGTAGTAAACAAATCACTACTGTATCAACCTTTAGTCGTACTGTAATAAACAAATCACTACTGTATCAACCTTTAGTCGTACTGTAATAAACAAATCACTACTGGATCAACCTTTAGTCGTACTGTAATAAACAAATCACTACTGTATCAACCTTTAGTCGTACTGTAATAAACAAATCACTACTGGATCAACCTTTAGTCGTACTGTAATAAACAAATCACTACTGGATCAACCTTTAGTCGTACTGTAATAAACAAATCACTACTGGATCAACCTTTAGTCGTACTGTAATAAACAAATCACTACTGGATCAACCTTTAGTCGTATTGTAATAAACAAATCACTACTGGATCAACCTTTAGTCGTAATGTAGTAAACCAATCACTACTGGATCAACCTTTAGTCGTACTGTAGTAAACCAATCACTACTGGATTAACCTTTAGTCGTACTGTAGTAAACAAATCACTACTGGATCAACCTTTAGTCGTACTGTAGTAAACAAATCACTACTGGATCAACCTTTAGTCGTACTGTAGTAAACAAATCACTACTGTATCAACCTTTAGTCGTACTGTAATAAACAAATCACTACTGTATCAACCTTTAGTCGTACTGTAATAAACAAATCACTACTGGATCAACCTTTAGTCGTACTGTAATAAACAAATCACTACTGTATCAACCTTTAGTCGTACTGTAATAAACAAATCACTACTGGATCAACCTTTAGTCGTACTGTAATAAACAAATCACTACTGGATCAACCTTTAGTCGTACTGTAATAAACAAATCACTACTGGATCAACCTTTAGTCGTACTGTAATAAACAAATCACTACTGGATCAACCTTTAGTCGTATTGTAATAAACAAATCACTACTGGATCAACCTTTAGTCGTAATGTAGTAAACCAATCACTACTGGATCAACCTTTAGTCGTAATGTAGTAAACCAATCACTACTGGATTAACCTTTAGTCGTACTGTAATAAACAAATCACTACTGGATCAACCTTTAGTCGTACTGTAGTAAACAAATCACTACTGGATTAACCTTTAGTCGTAATGTAGTAAACCAATCACTACTGGATTAACCTTTAGTCGTACTGTAATAAACAAATCACTACTGGATCAACCTTTAGTCGTACTGTAATATACAAATCACTACTGGATCAACCTTTAGTCGTACTGTAATAAACAAATCACTACTGTATCAACCTTTAGTCGTACTGTAATAAACAAATCACTACTGTATCAACCTTTAGTCGCAATGTGATAAACACATCGCTACTGATCCAACCTTTAGTCGTACTGTGATAAACAAATCGCTCCTGGATCAACCTTTAGTCATATTGTATCTTATTTTATTTACAGAGCTACTTTTTCTCATGTTGTTTGGCCTATGAAGGACGTTGCGATCAACCCCAGGTTACATTTTTAGGCAATTGTGCTGTCAGTATTTTTCAATTGTTTTCTGAACGAGAAGTCATCGTATAAGTCCAACTGTATGCCGGTGTAAGGATTGAAATCCCTACCTCGCTACCCGCTATACCATATACCACTTAACATTTCCCCCTGGGAATGTTCCATGTAGCTACATTTAGAAACTTCTAAAGATAATAATAGCCTCAGGGGAACAATGGGAAGGTAGGTGGGTGTACACCGCCCGGCGCAACATGTTTTAAACACATGTCCACAATAATGAAACTTGAAGGCGGTGTCAGGGATATTTTTTTCGCCCATGAAATTTCTGCTCTTTTTCTTGTTATTTAAAAATTTGCTCTCCACGATTGTTTTTGGTTAGAAATTTTGGAAGGTAAATTAATGCAGGCCGAACTCCGTGGTGAAGGGTTTACGGACGCGGTTCGTAATCTCGTATACCCGCGTTCGAAACACATCTGCGCGCGATTTGGCAGCTGACCGCGTTGCGTTGGTTTTGCGTTGGTATCGGTGCCAGTCGTTAAAAAAACAATGGCAAACTACTGAACGTAAACTTGCCAAGAGATCACAGTGACAGAAATGCTGGTGTTGACTGCGATGCCCTGTAAAAGGATATGTAAAAAAAAATAAAAAATTAATGCACAGCAATTAAAACAAAAACGCATGGGCAGTATGGATGCGTGTAGAATAAGGAAGGGATGGCATACCATCTTCTGATTACTGGGTGGTGGATCGGACGCAAGGTCGGAGTACTACTAAAGCGCTAAAGTCGAAAGGGTCGACTTTATTCCACCAGGTGTTACCCCCATGTGTCTCTCCGCAGAACGGCAAGCTGTTTTAATTTTTAAGGGTTCGCGGTTACCCAGTGGCCAGAACCTCCCCATGTGTGTCATTGGGATGACCGCCTCTGCTGGTGGCCTTGGTCAGAGCAAGCGCCAATAGATCTACACTTTTATCTGAGTCAAAAGGCACAAAAGTCTGAGCACAGCACAAACTGCCTGGCTCCAGCGATGACACACGGAGGTCTCCGAAAAAAAAAAAAAATGGACTCGTGACTTGAATTACGCAGTCCGGGGAACGAACGTAAGACCTTCAGGACGCAAGGCAGACGGCTTAACCACAACGCCACGGAGTGGCAACGTTGAGTAGATGTTTAAACGCTCCCCTTTCTCTCTCTCTCTCCACACTCTCTCTTCCCACTCTCGTCCCTCCTCTCCTCCCGCCCTTTCTCTCTCCCGCCCTTTCTCTCTTCCTCATCTCACCCTCTCTTTCTTCCCCCTCTCGACCCTCTCTCTCCAACTCTCTCCCCCAGCACCCCCTCATCCAACCCCGACCACAATAACGTGAAACCATGGAATTATGTGGCGGGTTGAGTCTTAGAACAGTCGACTGTCAAGTGATTCTAGTCCTAACGTCAAGTCTATCCTTTGTGCATTTTTCTTGTAAAGTTGACTAGTTCCAATGTGCATTTTTTCTTGTAAAGTTGACTAGTTCCAATGTGCATTTTTTTTTCTGGTAAAGTTGACTAGTTCCAATGTGCATATTGCTACCTCATTGTGTTCTTGTAAAGCTGGCTAGTTCCACTTTACACTTTGCCGTACTCACTCGTTGTGTTCTTGTAAAGTTGGCTAGTTCCACTTTACATTTTGCCGTACTCACTCGTTGTGTTCTTGTAAAGCTGGCTAGTTCCACTTTACACTTTGCCGTACTCACTCGTTGTGTTCTTGTAAAGTTGGCTAGTTCCACTTTACATTTTGCCGTACTCACTCGTTGTGTTCTTGTAAAGTTGGCTAGTTCCACTTTACATTTTGCCTTACTCACTCGTTGTGTTCTTGTAAAGTTGGCTAGTTCCACTTTACACTTTGCCGTACTCACTCGTTGTGTTTTTGTAAAGTTGGCTAGTTCCACTTTACATTTTGCCGTACTCACTCGTTGTGTTCTTGTAAAGTTGGCTAGTTCCACTTTACACTTTGCCGTACTCACTCGTTGTGTTCTTGTAAAGTTGGCTAGTTCCACTTAACATTTTGCCTTACTCACTCGTTGTGTTCTTGTAAAGTTGGCTAGTTCCACTTTACATTTTGCCGTACTCACTCGTTCTGTTCTTGTAAAGTTGGCTTGTTCCACTTTACACTTTGCCTTACTCACTCGTTGTGTTCATGTAAAGTTGGCTAGTTCCACTTTACACTTTGCCTTACTCACTCGTTGTGTTCTTGTAAAGTTGGCTTGTTCCACTTTACATTTTGCCGTACTCACTCGTTGTGTTCTTGTAAAGTTGGCTAGTTCCACTTTACATTTTGCCGTACTCACTCATTGTGTTCTTGTAAAGTTGGCTTGTTCCACGTTACATTTTGCCGTACTCACTCGTTGTGTTCTTGTAAAGTTGGCTAGTTCCACTTTACATTTTGCCGTACTCACTCGTTGTGTTCTTGTAAAGTTGGCTAGTTCCACTTTACATTTTGCCGTACTCACTCGTTGTGTTCTTGTAAAGTTGGCTAGTTCCACTTTACATTTTGCCGTACTCACTCGTTGTGTTCTTGTAAAGTTGGCTAGTTCCACTTTACATTTTGCCGTACTCACTCGTTGTGTTCTTGTGAAGTTGACTAGTTCCACTTTACATTTTGCCGTACTCACTCGTTGTGTTCTTGTAAAGTTGGCTAGTTCCACTTTACACTTTGCCGTACTCACTCGTTGTGTTCTTGTAAAGTTGGCTAGTTCCACTTTACACTTTGTCGTACTCACTCGTTCTGTTCTTGTAAAGTTGGCTAGTTCCACTTTACATTTTGCCGTAGTCACTCGTTGTGTTCTTGTAAAGTTGGCTTGTTCCACTTTACATTTTGCCGTACTCACTCGTTCTGCTCTTGTAAAGTTGGCTAGTTCCACTTTACACTTTGCCGTACTCACTCGTGTTCTTGTAAAGTTGGCTAGTTCCACTTTACATTTTGCCGTACTCACTCGTTGTGTTCTTGTAAAGTTGGCTAGTTCCACTTTACACTTTGCCGTACTCACTCGTGTTCTTGTAAAGTTGGCTAGTTCCACTTTACATTTTGCCGTACTCACTCGTTGTGTTCTTGTAAAGTTGGCTTGTTCCACTTTACATTTTGCCGTACTCACTCGTTCTGCTCTTGTAAAGTTGGCTAGTTCCACTTTACACTTTGCCGTACTCACTCGTGTTCTTGTAAAGTTGGCTAGTTCCACTTTACATTTTGCCGTACTGACTCGTTCTGTTCTTGTAAAGTTGGCTAGTTCCACTTTACACTTTGCCGTACTCACTCGTTCTGTTCTTGTAAAGTTGGCTAGTTCCACTTTACACTTTGCCGTACTCACTCGTTCTGTTCTTGTAAAATTGGCTTGTTCCACTTTACACTTTGCCGTACTCACTCGTTGTGTTCTTGTAAAGTTGGCTAGTTCCACTTTACATTTTGCCGTACTCACTCGTTGTGTTCTTGTAAAGTTGGCTAGTTCCACTTTACATTTTGCCGTACTCACTCGTTGTGTTCTTGTAAAGTTGGCTAGTTCCACTTTACATTTTGCCTTACTCACTCGTTGTGTTCTTGTAAAGTTGGCTAGTTCCACTTTACACTTTGCCGTACTCACTCGTTCTGTTCTTGTAAAGTTGGCTAGTTCCACTTTACACTTTGCCGTACTCACTCGCTCTGTTCTTGTAAAGTTGGCTAGTTCCACTTTACATTTTGCCTTACTAACTCGTTGTGTTCTTGTAAAGTTGGCTAGTTCCACTTTACACTTTGCCGTACTCACTCGTTGTGTTCTTGTAAAGTTGGCTAGTTCCACTTTACATTTTGCCGTACTCACTCGTTGTGTTCTTGTAAAGTTGGCTAGTTCCACTTTACATTTTGCCTTACTCACTCGTTGTGTTCTTGTAAAGTTGGCTAGTTCCACTTTACATTTTGCCGTACTCACTCGTTGTGTTCTTGTAAAGTTGGCTAGTTCCACTTTACATTTTGCCTTACTCACTCGTTGTGTTCTTGTAAAGCTGGCTAGTTCCACTTTACACTTTGCTGTACTCACTCGTTTTGTTCTTGTAAAGTTGGCTAGTTCCACTTTACATTTTGCCTTACTCACTCGTTGTGTTCTTGTAAAGTTGGCTAGTTCCACTTTACATTTTGCCTTACTCACTCGTTGTGTTCTTGTAAAGTTGGCTAGTTCCACTTTACACTTTGCCGTACTCACTCGTTGTGTTTTTGTAAAGTTGGCTAGTTCCACTTTACATTTTGCCGTACTCACTCGTTGTGTTCTTGTAAAGTTGGCTAGTTCCACTTTACACTTTGCCTTACTCACTCGTTGTGTTCTTCTAAAGTTAGCTAGTTCCACTTAACACTTTGCCGTACTCACTCGTTGTGTTCTTGTAAAGTTGGCTAGTTCCACTTTACATTTTGCCTTACTCACTCGTTGTGTTCTTGTAAAGTTGGCTAGTTCCACTTAACATTTTGCCGTACTCACTCGTTCTGTTCTTGTAAAGTTGGCTAGTTCCACTTTACATTTTGCCGTACTCACTCGTTGTGTTCTTGTAAAGTTGGCTTGTTCCACTTTACACTTTGCCTTACTCACTCGTTGTGTTCATGTAAAGTTGGCTTGTTCCACTTTACACTTTGCCGTACTCACTCGTTCTGTTCTTGTAAAGTTGGTTTGTTCCACTTTACATTTTACCGTACTCGTTGTGTTCTTGTAAAGTTGGCTAGTTCCACTTTACATTTTGCCTTACTCACTCGTTGTGTTCTTGTAAAGTTGGCTAGTTCCACTTTACATTTTGCCGTACTCACTCGTTGTGTTCTTGTAAAGCTGGCTTGTTCCACTTTACACTTTGCCGTACTCACTCGTTGTGTTCTTGTAAAGTTGGCTAGTTCCACTTTACACTTTGCCGTACTCACTCGTTCTGTTCTTGTAAAGTTGGCTAGTTCCACTTTACACTTTGCCGTACTCACTCGTTGTGTTCTTGTAAAGTTGGCTTGTTCCACTTTACATTTTGCCGTACTCACTCGTTGTGTTCTTGTAAAGTTGGCTAGTTCCACTTTACATTTTGCCGTACTCACTCATTGTGTTCTTGTAAAGTTGGCTTGTTCCACGTTACATTTTGCCGTACTCACTCGTTGTGTTCTTGTAAAGTTGGCTAGTTCCACTTTACATTTTGCCGTACTCACTCGTTGTGTTCTTGTAAAGTTGGCTAGTTCCACTTTACATTTTGCCGTACTCACTCGTTGTGTTCTTGTAAAGTTGGCTAGTTCCACTTTACATTTTGCCGTACTCACTCGTTGTGTTCTTGTAAAGTTGGCTAGTTCCACTTTACATTTTGCCGTACTCACTCGTTGTGTTCTTGTGAAGTTGACTAGTTCCACTTTACATTTTGCCGTACTCACTCGTTGTGTTCTTGTAAAGTTGGCTAGTTCCACTTTACACTTTGCCGTACTCACTCGTTGTGTTCTTGTAAAGTTGGCTAGTTCCACTTTACACTTTGTCGTACTCACTCGTTCTGTTCTTGTAAAGTTGGCTAGTTCCACTTTACATTTTGCCGTAGTCACTCGTTGTGTTCTTGTAAAGTTGGCTTGTTCCACTTTACATTTTGCCGTACTCACTCGTTCTGCTCTTGTAAAGTTGGCTAGTTCCACTTTACACTTTGCCGTACTCACTCGTGTTCTTGTAAAGTTGGCTAGTTCCACTTTACATTTTGCCGTACTCACTCGTTGTGTTCTTGTAAAGTTGGCTAGTTCCACTTTACACTTTGCCGTACTCACTCGTGTTCTTGTAAAGTTGGCTAGTTCCACTTTACATTTTGCCGTACTCACTCGTTGTGTTCTTGTAAAGTTGGCTTGTTCCACTTTACATTTTGCCGTACTCACTCGTTCTGCTCTTGTAAAGTTGGCTAGTTCCACTTTACACTTTGCCGTACTCACTCGTGTTCTTGTAAAGTTGGCTAGTTCCACTTTACATTTTGCCGTACTGACTCGTTCTGTTCTTGTAAAGTTGGCTAGTTCCACTTTACACTTTGCCGTACTCACTCGTTCTGTTCTTGTAAAGTTGGCTAGTTCCACTTTACACTTTGCCGTACTCACTCGTTCTGTTCTTGTAAAATTGGCTTGTTCCACTTTACACTTTGCCGTACTCACTCGTTGTGTTCTTGTAAAGTTGGCTAGTTCCACTTTACATTTTGCCGTACTCACTCGTTGTGTTCTTGTAAAGTTGGCTAGTTCCACTTTACATTTTGCCGTACTCACTCGTTGTGTTCTTGTAAAGTTGGCTAGTTCCACTTTACATTTTGCCTTACTCACTCGTTGTGTTCTTGTAAAGTTGGCTAGTTCCACTTTACACTTTGCCGTACTCACTCGTTCTGTTCTTGTAAAGTTGGCTAGTTCCACTTTACACTTTGCCGTACTCACTCGCTCTGTTCTTGTAAAGTTGGCTAGTTCCACTTTACATTTTGCCTTACTAACTCGTTGTGTTCTTGTAAAGTTGGCTAGTTCCACTTTACACTTTGCCGTACTCACTCGTTGTGTTCTTGTAAAGTTGGCTAGTTCCACTTTACATTTTGCCGTACTCACTCGTTGTGTTCTTGTAAAGTTGGCTAGTTCCACTTTACATTTTGCCTTACTCACTCGTTGTGTTCTTGTAAAGTTGGCTAGTTCCACTTTACATTTTGCCGTACTCACTCGTTGTGTTCTTGTAAAGTTGGCTAGTTCCACTTTACATTTTGCCTTACTCACTCGTTGTGTTCTTGTAAAGCTGGCTAGTTCCACTTTACACTTTGCTGTACTCACTCGTTTTGTTCTTGTAAAGTTGGCTAGTTCCACTTTACATTTTGCCTTACTCACTCGTTGTGTTCTTGTAAAGTTGGCTAGTTCCACTTTACATTTTGCCTTACTCACTCGTTGTGTTCTTGTAAAGTTGGCTAGTTCCACTTTACACTTTGCCGTACTCACTCGTTGTGTTTTTGTAAAGTTGGCTAGTTCCACTTTACATTTTGCCGTACTCACTCGTTGTGTTCTTGTAAAGTTGGCTAGTTCCACTTTACACTTTGCCTTACTCACTCGTTGTGTTCTTCTAAAGTTAGCTAGTTCCACTTAACACTTTGCCGTACTCACTCGTTGTGTTCTTGTAAAGTTGGCTAGTTCCACTTTACATTTTGCCTTACTCACTCGTTGTGTTCTTGTAAAGTTGGCTAGTTCCACTTAACATTTTGCCGTACTCACTCGTTCTGTTCTTGTAAAGTTGGCTAGTTCCACTTTACATTTTGCCGTACTCACTCGTTGTGTTCTTGTAAAGTTGGCTTGTTCCACTTTACACTTTGCCTTACTCACTCGTTGTGTTCATGTAAAGTTGGCTTGTTCCACTTTACACTTTGCCGTACTCACTCGTTCTGTTCTTGTAAAGTTGGTTTGTTCCACTTTACATTTTACCGTACTCGTTGTGTTCTTGTAAAGTTGGCTAGTTCCACTTTACATTTTGCCTTACTCACTCGTTGTGTTCTTGTAAAGTTGGCTAGTTCCACTTTACATTTTGCCGTACTCACTCGTTGTGTTCTTGTAAAGCTGGCTTGTTCCACTTTACACTTTGCCGTACTCACTCGTTGTGTTCTTGTAAAGTTGGCTAGTTCCACTTTACACTTTGCCGTACTCACTCGTTCTGTTCTTGTAAAGTTGGCTAGTTCCACTTTACACTTTGCCGTACTCACTCGTTGTGTTCTTGTAAAGTTGGCTAGTTCCACTTAACATTTTGCTGTATTAACTCCTTGTTTTCTTGTAAAGCTGACTAGTTCCACGTTACGTTTTGCTGCACTCACTCCTTGTGTTCTTGTAAAGCTAATAAGTTCCACTTTATATTTTATTGTACTCACGCGCTGTGTTCTTGCAAAGCTGGCCAGTTCCACTTTACATTTTGCTGTACTCACTCCTTGTGTTCTTATAAAGCTGTTAAGTTCCGCTTTACGTTTTGCCATACTCACTCATTTACCTGTAATTATTATTCAGGGTCGCATCTCATTTGCAGGATGTTGTATTCACCTCCAGCCACAATTAACTGTGTGTGGTTTACTTGATAATTTTACTCCCAGCAGTTTGCCAATGATTTCTAAACGCGAGGTCAACATTGAAGCCCTACTGACCAGCGTGTGGAGCGAACCCGCTACCGCGCTCACACGTTAAACCCTTACGGCGGAGATCAGCATGGCTGAATGGATGAGAGCGCTGGTCCTTAAACATCCGGTGTGCTGGCCACGAGGTAGCGGGTTCAACCCATACACCAGTAATTTGGACTAAACTGCTGACGTCTCGTCCTTGGACTTGGGGACTAAATTACGAGTAACTCTGAAGTCGGAGTGGGTTGACGAGGAATACTGGTAGAAAGGAAATCTAATCCACACGCAAAATTAGTCTAGTGCAACTAGAAATGGCATATGTGGACTACGCCTGAGTTCAACTCGAACGAGCGCAAAAATAAATATTTAAGCACAGCGACATCTTTTTTACCTGTTAATAACAATTAGACATTGTTTACGCTTTGTTATTTTCTTAGCGTGAAACATTACGCTGATTCCGCTGCCCTCATTTGTCAATGGATTCTTGGTAATTAAAAGTTGTGCACCGGAAAACATTGAATGGGTTAAGGAATGAAGATCAATACAGCCAACCAGTGGAGGCAGCAGAGTTGCATTGGGAACAAACCTGCGAAACACCACCAGGTCGAGGACGTATTTATCGATTTTGCGTGGAAATATAATTGTCTGCATTACTACGTGGTAATCAATTACTGCGGCACAGAGCGGCATTACGTTTATTTGTGCAGTGTCGGCGCCCTCAAT